>JAFIRS010005993.1:0-44894 GCA_018342105.1 Gonioctena quinquepunctata | reverse complement strand
CCGAATTTTAATAAGCAATTAATTGCTCGAAGTCATTCATTCATAATCAAAAGTTTCATGGTTCGAGCCCCACTATGTTTTTTTTTAATCGGTACGATGAGCTCTGATCCAGGTGGAAATTTTTGACCCTCTTTCCAAATATAGATGAATTTTGGGAACAGTTATGACTAGCATCAATCAAAGAATTCCTCGAGTAGAACATGGAAATATTACTGACTTTGCTAGAACCATTGTTACTCGCTTACTAATAATATGCATGTCTACTTCAGAAATCAATGCATCCGTTCTGATTTTATCTAACTCATTCGTTACCAGAACTTCTGTAGAAATCGGTGGTTTTTGTGTGATGCTTTAGTTTTGGTCAGCCTAACCTTTTACTTCAGCTTTTACTGGGCAAACCAAATCATACAAGAAAAACGAAGTGAGTAAATAACAATTATAAGATGTTTTTCCTAAACATCACCTTAGGAACACGTATAAATTCTTCATTTTTATTGAATTATGAGTTATGGAAGTTGATAGGTCCCAATTAAATATTTCGGTTGTGAGTATCACACTGTGGATCATTCAATTTGAAGAAGAATCACGACAGATTGGATTATGATGAGGTTCAAATGGATTTCGGGAAACACAATAGAGGCTTTTGTTTTCAATCATATCACTTCCAGATCGGTTATTGAATCAAAAGCAGACAGAGGTAATCAATTTTGTATTCAATAAGAACGTCGTAGTGTCAACCTGGTCGATCAGGTTACTTGAACAGCTTGTCGGTGAAATGGTGCGTAGTTTTCGAAAAAAGAAACCATAGATAATCACAAAATAGTTTCCATGTCAGGAATATAAATGTTTATAATTCATAAATATGGAAGAAGCGACAGTCAACCTGATTCCTTTCATAACGCTGACGAGTATTCATACGATCAGAGTGTTTGTCTATTTGAACTGAATTCTTTCAATGTTGAGGTTTCGCGTGACATGCATTTGAAGGAATTGGCAGATGTAGAAAAAACAACTTCAAGTTATAGGATACATTTTGTTATTTATTGTCATTTCTGGACGTTTGTGCTGTGAATTTGCTAAACAAATGTACTATTTGCCTGTGGGATTCTGTTTTCATGAAATTCGACCAGGAAACGACCTCTTCCAGCCTTCCCCAAATGGAGTAGTGAGTGCCTTCTGGAAAAAAAATCCATGTAGTGAGTATTCAGAAGTGGGCTGATTTCCTCTGAATTTATTCGGTGACCAGTTATTCACATCTTAACTTAAGAACCATTATTCTTCCAAACCAACTGTTCTCAGAAACATTCCATAGGAAAAAGTGGCCTTGTATATCTGTAAACCCAAGAGAAATTATTTGATCTAAACAGAGAACAATGAAAATGCAGAGTAATTTTTCCTAATGGAAAATTATATTGTGAAAAATGTTTATAATATTCCTTTCAGTAAAGTCTACCGAGCATAATTGTTTTTCCATAGTTCCTAGAGAAAACTTGAACTCAATGATTCCAGATTCTCGAATGATAACTTGGAGGTATTGGAATGAAAATCCATCGTTGATCAAAGTATATAGTTTCATTCGAAATTAATACTAATGCGGATATCCTAATGAGCGGATCGTCAGCTTGCGCTGTTTTCAAACTCAACCTTCACGATACAAATTAATAAAAGTGAATAATATAATCCTTGAACTCAATCTAGTGATCAAAATACTACAATTTTCTTACAGAAAATATAATAATTTGCTTGGAAAAATAGTCGCAATCCAAGAAGTGGACAGGATGGTCGGAGATAAAACAGAAATGTAATTAAGTAAATGCAACTTTTTTCTTTTTTTATATCATTTATTGTGTGGGATCTAGATTCACTGAAAAGTGAACCCAAGTAGCATTTCAAGTGGACGGAACGTAGCGGCCACGATTCTGGAAATTTTGGAAGTGTTTGACCACAACCACTGCCACCTAATATACACGGTTCTATCACGCGGCGGCTACCAAAATAAAAAAAAACACTTTTTTGGCGGCTGCTACGTTCCAAACTATGTTCCTGGATTTTAGATAGTCACATTCCAACCACGTTGTGGTCACCTGGCAGAAACGTGGATATGTAGTGGCCGACACTAGACACGTTGAACAACTGACTGCGTTTGTGTAATTAATATGTAGCTCGATCTCTGTTCAGCAACATATTTTTGTGATGAATGTTCCTTATATTCTTCCATTTTGCCTGATTCATTTCTAACACTCGATCAACTATGGAAATATATAACATATGAACATACAAATGCGTAAGTAAGTGTATTGAATTTGGATACTTCGGATCAGGATAAAATTAAAACGATTGAAAGTTTTATGTGAAATATGGGTGTTGTAGCTCGATTGTGATCACGCGCCATCTGAATACACTTCATTTAAAAAAAACATTATCATTTTGGAAATAACTCGCCTCTGAAATTATGGTCTTGAATACCTCAAACATTCTTTTATCAATCTTGGTTAGTTGAAACGAATACTAACGAAACAAATTACTACTTTTGATGCAGTGCTGATGACAAATACATTTTATGGAATATTTCGATCATTTCTCTAATAATGGCGACCCAGCACATTCCTGTAATTATGGCGGCTTTTGGAGAATATAACTTTAAAGTGGCAGAAAGTGTAAATATACCACTCTTTAGCTCCCCTTATCATAAAGTGCCCAGTGGAACTAAATTATTAACTTTTCCATCACTGGAAAGTGGCACCCACGTCGCAGGCCCATGACTCACCACTTCAAAGTTATAACCTGAAAATTACAATAGGTCTCATACCCTTGGAAGAGGCGAACACGTCGTGCTATTATAACCTGCCACTTCAAAGTTATAACCTCGAAATTGCGGGTACTTGTTCATTAATTGTTAAAAAAGGACATGTAGCAAGTATAGTGGATTTATGCAGCTCCAATCAATAATTATCAAGTATCAAGTAACAATTGACAAGTAATGAAAATGATGGCGTTTATGCAAACAGAATTTACAATGAAAGTATAAATATTAAGCAGGAGCACAAGTCAGAGATCCGATCTATTTAAATTATCCTTCTTATACAAAATCATGAAAAATTGTCTATTGAAAACGCATAACCCATTCTATTCTGAATGAATAACATTCACATTTCACGTAATAGGTAAAACGAACTTTTTGTAAGCCAAAATAAAATAATTTGAGAAAAGTTAGGTTAATTTTCGTCATCGCGCTGACCAATCCACGGTCACTTCAAAATGAAGGAAAATTGTCTATTGAAAACGCATAACCCATTTCATGTTAAATGAATATTATCGTTTCACGTAACAGATAAAATGAACTTTTTGTAAGCCACAATGAAATAATTTGAGAAAAGTTAGGTTAGTTTTCGTCATCGCACGGACCAATCCACTGTCACTTCAAAATGAAGGAAAATTGTCAATTGAAAACGCATGACCCATTTCATATGTAATAAATATCATTCATGTCTCACGTAACCGGTTAAACAAACTCTTTGTAAGCCACAATAAAATAATTTGACAAAACTTAGGTTAGCTTTCGTTATCGCGCAGAATGGCGAATTTTGAAGGCTTTTGTAATTTGTAGTAACTTTTATTAAATGCGAACTGTGGATATCACTTATGGAGATAGCAAGAACGTGGCAACCATCACCACATATCACAATCAAGTGCCCACCACATTGAAGGTTTTATGGAAGTTACTAAAACGTCACCGAAACTATGATACTCTCTTGAAAGTGACTGTGACTTCTGAGTGATATTTAAGTGGTACAGGATGGTTACCGCAACGGTTATTTTCCACTTCTGAGTTTGAAAACCTTTAAAGTGGTTTGCTCAGTGGCGATAATGTTTCAGACACCTCAAATGACACTAATAAGTTATAGAACTGCGGAGTGGCTACCATAGATGGGAATTACGCGACTACAACCATACACATATAAAATTATAGTTATTCTTACTGTAAAGTGGTGGATTTAGTGGTGATTACGTGATAACCACCGAGTCGAAGTTGCAGTATCAGTTTCCGTCACTATAATGCTGCTTGAGAATTGTAATGATTTGGAGCAACATTTGAGAAACTACGCATGTAAATCGGAAACATGTGCTTATAGTCTGAGAGCTGGCTACAGAAATGAAAAATTATGAGGTACAACGGAAATTTTCACATAAAAACGTTCCTTGCCATCTGGCAAGCGTGAAGCTCTCCAGGCAGAAGTTAGTAACGGAGTGGAGAGCGGTGGCGGGCGATCAAACGCGTTGAGCTTTATTCCCCTAGTAGAGTAAGATTCCAGGGCTCGCAAACGTCACTTATTTTCTGGGAAACAATATGTGCGAGGTAGAGTAGTGTTAGTATGTACTTTGGAGGTATACATACCTGCTACCTTGGTCCGACGGCCCATATGCAGATACCAGGTACTAAAGGTACGAAAAAATATAACTCACTTTTTTTTCAATACTGAGTGCTGATTTTTATGTATGTTCCAAATAATGTTTTGAAAAATTCATAATCAACACTGCCAGACTCTTCTCATCGGCGATAATTCGCGCCAAACGCTTTAAAGCTCGCAAAAAAACTTATTTTTACTCAAAGTCTGAGGCCTAATTTTCGAATATGATGCTCAGAAAACTATTCCAAGTCTTTTTGTGAGCAGTCAGACCAATCCGGGGGTCCAGACATTTCCCAGACACATTTAAAATGTCGCTGTGAGTATGAGCGCGAGGTAATTATTCCTGCAATCGAGCGTGAGCAAAAAACCACCCCTTTGTATGAAATTTCAAATAACAAACAGAGAGGGCAACACACACAAAATCCAAGAGTGGCAACTGTCATAAACCTTATAAAGACATCTAGCTGTCTATGAATGTTAGTTTTGCGCTGCGATCTGCCAAGTAACATGTTTCACAGAACAATGAGCATAATTTATTTGTATAAAGTGGAAAATAAGTGTAAACCAACATGTTTGATACTAGAACAAATAATGTCAGATTAAAGAGGAAGCAATGAGTGCTCAATCAACTATAACTGCCCAATGGGCCACAAATTTTAAAACAAATAACTTAAAAAAAAAACACCAAAAAAAAATAAAAAAAAGGAAATACCCCAAAAAAAGCAGCTATTACATATCAACTTGAAGAACGTTCATGATTTGTGTTTTAGGTAAGAAAGAGGAAACGAAAAAATATAATGTACATCATGCCATAACCATAACCCCTCTTTCAGAAAAAACAAATGAAACTGAAGAAGTTTTGGAGCCCCGAAACGAAACGTATTAAAAATTCAATTATGAATCACTGAATTTTTTTTATTCCCAGAACCAGAAACCCAAGAAAATCCACAGAAGAATATTAAACGTAATGGTTCAAGAACCTACACAATCCAAATATATATATATATATATATATATATATATATATATATATATATATATTTATATATAATATATATATATATATATATATATATATATATATATATATATTTATATATATATATATATATATATATATATATATATATATATATAATATATATATATATATATATATATATATATATATATATATATTATATTATATATCTAAAAAAATAATTTTAATCTTCAAAGACGTAACTAAAAGTTAATACATAAATATGTGATGGAATTACATAATTAGAGGATACTTACTAACATGAAATTCAGAACAAATAATACGTAAAAAGGAACATCGGTGTAACAATTTAAAATGACAAGATGACAGCAAATTATGATTACTCAGTCCCATGTCATCAATCTCACAGAGCATGACGTGCTCCACAGCATCCAAGGAATGCTGAAAATTTCTCTGAACCTGGTTTTGCGGCGTACTTTTCCCAGGAAATGGCTCTCATTTATCCAACGAAAGTATTATGCGTAAATTACAATTGTTCTTTCATGATCAACTTACAGATCTTTCGCATAAGCAAATAACAGGAAGAGATATAAAGCTTTATTTGACTTGACATAATTTATTTTCATATATGGTATCGCCAAATATCGCGAGCCGACCTCCTACTAACTCTTCACAGGGGCTCTGTAAACGAATATACACTCGCACACATCTGACGTTCAAACTCAGCGCTCACCTGGCATAATGTTTTTTTTTTGTTTCTTCATGCATCTTCCTCACTGAACATTCGGCAATTGCATATATAGTTGACTATCAGTATACCTAAATAATGAAAAAACAAATTGCTCGAACTGTACCCTATCATTTATATTTCAAAGAATTGCTTTCCTTTTTACTTCTTGCGATATTATAATTTTTTCTTTTGAATTATTTCACATTTTTACCAAATTTTGGCAACGCTTATTGCCTGATCTAGAAGTTATAAACCATAACTACACGAAATTTGGAGCTGCACTTAAAGATTTTATTTTGATTGAGAATAAACGCATTTGACCAAATTCAAATTCATTTCAAATTCGAAATAAATTTATCATCTATTCAATACGGTATATTTCGTAATTCATTATTTACAATGCTTTTAGTTCTGCATTTCAAGGATAAAATGAGGAAACGCTCCATATGCCCCCGTGAAGAGGCAGTAGGAGGTCGCCTTGCGATGTTTTGCGATACCCTATGTAGAAATGAATTATTTCAAGTCGAATACAGCTTTATATCACTTTTTGCCCAATGAGAAAGATCTGTAATTTGATTATGATAGAACAATTAAAATTTACGCATAATACTTTCGTTCGACGAAATAGAGCTATTTTTTGGGAAAAGTATGCCGATAAACCAGGTTCAGAGGAATTTTCAGCAGCATTCGGCTGCTCCGGAGCAAATCATGCTCTATTAAAATGCTTTTTTGTGATTTGGGGGTGATTGTTCTGGGGTAATATGTTTTGGTGACGTATAGAAGTGTTGTGGTTGATTTGAGTGTAATAGGGATCGAACCCAGGTCTTTATCGTATAGAAGCGAGAGTTCAGTTACGTGAGCTACTAGGCTAACTTGAATTGATGAAGTGCTTGATGTTATATGAGCGCTGGGGGAATAAGGCTCAACGCACTTGATCGCCTGCCCGCACTTTCCGCCCCGAGACTGACTTCTGCCTGGAAAGCTACGTGTAAGGAATGTTCCTATGTGAAAATTTTCCTTGCACCTTCTTATTTTTGATTTCCGTAGCCAGCTCTACGTCTATTAGGAATGGCTGGGACTGATCTGTTTCGAGTAGCGAACCTATTTATAATCGGAAAAGGTTTAGATTCTTAACCAGGCTTGGAGGTGATCGAAATGTATCGGTTGATAGGTGTGGAGTTCTGATCTTTTCCAGGTAAAGACAATCTATTTCCTACATTGCAGAGGATATATGGTCATATTTGCAAACACTCGAAGAAAAGCGTAAACAGCTAGTCTGAATGCGTTGCAGGCGCAGCAAATCAAATTCTCTCAAGGTGGGTCTAAAAATACTGATGCAGTTAAATTTTTTCGAGATTATTGGGATTTGGTAATAATTTTATGAAAACGTTGTGAGAACGATGTGTCAGATAATTGACCGGCCCAGTGAAATAGAGCTCGGCAGCAAGCCACAAATCCAAATTTTTTATGTTGGATTCATTGAAAGGATGTCATTATCTATACGAATTTGTAGTGAATTTTGTGCGTCTACTATTTCTCTTGTCCGAGAAACATTACTGCAGATTTCTTCGATTTGAATTTCCACGCTGGAGAAATATCAAAAGTATCTTGTAGATCATGATTGATATGATATTCTGCGATGTCAATATTCTGGAGTTGAGTGGAGAAATGAAGCTGGATGTCGTCTTTATATTGATGTGAGTTGCATTTTCCGAAGTATAGATGAAAATCACAGATTTATCAGGTGAAAAGTATTGAACCTTGAATAGAAAACAGAAAGCTTCTACAAAAGTGTTAGAGATCAAAAAAAATAAGTGAACTGCTTCTTAAAACATTCAATACATGGAGATATAAAAAATTTTTAATTAAAAAAAATTGGCATAAAAGATGGAGTTGTTATCAAACGGAGACCATGAGCTGGATATTAACACCAATAAAAAAATATTAGTTGAAGAAAAAATACCAGATGGGAATGACAATAGTAACAATATATTGAAAAATAAAATCAATAGATCTGAAAAAAGTTACTGAGTAATAACCCTACTGAATATAACGTCCAAATAATGACATCATTGATGCAAACAAGACTGGCAGAGATTACAAAAAAATAATAGCATCATACCACATAAAATAGATCTTGAAATACTTTCATAAAAATACAACAAGCATTCGATTCTATATACCACTGAAAAAATTAGGAATCTCACGAGACCCGAAAAAGCTGATAATAATGACGATGAAAACAACTAATGTTACGGTGATTACAGATGAAGGAGAAACAGAGGAATTCACAATCAATTTGCATATACTTTGCCAATATAATATAATTAATATTTTATGAGAACTATGCTAGCCCCAACTGAAATTTCGAAGAACGGATACAAAAGGTGAGAAGAAATGAGACAGGAATAGGAAAATAATATAGTCAGAGGAATGAGTCAACACAGAACTTGATGGTCTGGACATAAATGGAGGGCACGGAAGATACCGGTCACCTACTCAATACTACAATGTAACCCCGGCGAAGGAAGGAGGCGAGGATGGCGGAGATCGAATTGGATCGAAGGCCTATGTAGAGCAGGAGTAACGCACTAACATAGACAAAAGAACCGTATGGCAGCCAGTCGAAAAAGTAGATTTCAGAATTGAATTATTGATTCTGAAAAATCCATCAATTAAGCTAACGAATCATGTATCAGAAAAAATAAGACATTTATTCACTGGTTTTTCTATACACCTCAAACTTTACAATCAAAAATTGGAGGAGGAAGAGTTCAGATATGTCTGAACGCTTTCAATATTCTCATGTAATCTGGCTCAAATCAATAGAACAAACATTAAATTTTTGTAAAAACATTAAACTTTTTAATCAACAGTTGGTAAAGAATCCAAATCTCCCTGAATTCTTGCTAATATTTTTTTGTAATCTGACTCAAATCGAAAAAGAGGAGTTTAACCAGCACGCAATGATATAGACAGTACTTATTTGTGTTCCAATCCTAATATCACTTAGAAAAATAATATCTACTATTTAACTTTGAAATCCAAAAGTGTCCAAATACAATATTGTTCTGTATGTCGGCAGGAAAAAACTGGAATAGTATAGGATTGACTCCAAATGGAAAGAGCATACAGGGTGAACAAAAATTATTAATTCTCAAGAATGGTAATTTACAGCGAATTAAATTTTTGTATTTGTGTATAAATCTTCAAAAATTTCAAAGAATGGAAGTTGTAGAGCTCCTAAGGCTCTATCAAAAGACCTATGGTTTGCCAATATTGATATAAAGATGTAAGATTGAGATTCTCTTTATTCTTTCAACAGCCGCCATTTTGAAACTACTGATCGATCTTTGGATTTATCCAAAGCATTGATAAAAAATATTTTCAGCCCAATTTTCTTTCATTCGGTCGAAAAATGTGGCCTCTACCTTGTTGACAAATTCCGTTATATCACATATATATCTCAATATATATATATATATATATATATATATATATATATATATATATATAATATATAGGGTTGGTTCCTTTAAAAAAAAATTAAAATTTCCTAATTCTCAAGAACCTTCAACTGAGAAAAACAAAAATTGAAAGTCACTTCCGGTTTGACCGGAAGTGACTCTGACTTTTTTATTTCAAATAGCACCCTGTATAGTTTTTGCAATTTTCTATTTCTACTCAAAATTATCTTTCCAACGATGTATCACACTTTGTATTTCACATTTGATTTGATAGAGAAAACGTCAATTGAAATTTCAAATTGAAAGAATTGCAGTAGGCTCCGATATTTTCTGTAATCTTGATTTTGACCTCAATAATAATTGATAATTCATGAACAATTTTGCATTTGAGATGATGAAGAGAACTCCATATTTCAAATTATTAGAATTGTAGTGGAACTGGAAAAATTAATAATTCTTAAATGAAAACATCAGTGTGCCATGGAAACATTTGAATACATTTGTTTATAACTTTGACAGTTAATAATTCTCAATAGCTGTGTGCGTGTCAGAGAAACCAACATTCAAGAATGAATAACCGTGAAAATGATGATAACTTCACTAATCAAGAGAATTATACTGATACTGATTTATGGAAAATGCGAAAATAATCGTCGGGCTGGCCTACGTGCATACAGAGAGAAATACCCTGATAGACGAATGCCAAGCGCTATGTATTTCACACGCTTGGCTTCGGAATTGGCATTAAGTGGATGATTTCATAAAAAGCGTACTGTCTTCAAAAAAAAAATGATACGGACGAAGATTACACAAAATATCATAGCCTACTGCAATTCTTTCAATTTGAAATTTCAATTGACGTTTTCCCCATCAAATCAAATGTAAAATACTAAGTGTGATACATCGTTGGAAAGATAATTTTGAGTAGAAATAAAAAATTGCAAAAAATATACAGGGTGCTATTTGAAATGAGAAAGTCAGAGTCATTTCCGATCAAACCGGAAGTGACTTTCTATTTTTGTTTTTCTCAGTTGGAGGTTCTTTGAACGAATTGAATATCATGAAATTTTCAAATTTTTTACTCTCGAAATGGCTGAGATAATCCATTGGAACAGGCATACTGGGACACCCGGTATATATATATATATATATATATAAATTACGCGTCACGTTGTTTGTCCGCGATGGACTCCTAAACTACTTAACCGATTCCAATTAAATTTGCACACCGTGAAAGATAGGATAGCTCACATCTCAATTTATAGCCGCAATATTATTTTATTGCAAATTATCCGTTTAATAATTATCTTTTAGCTCCAAATGATTCTAACAGATGGCGGTATCTGTTGACTGGATTGAGTAAGAACGGGATGACAGGATAAGGGATAACGGAGAACGGGATAACGGGATAAAGAAAAATAGGGGTAACAGGAAAATGGGATAATGGGATATCGGGATAACGGGAATAACGGGATAACAAAAAAACGGGAAAACGGGATAACGGGATGACAGGATAAGGGGATGAGGGAAAAACGGGATAACGAGATAAAAAAAACATGGGATAACAGGAAAACGGGATAACATGATAACGGGATAACTGGAATAACGGGATAACGGGAAAACGGGATAACGGGGTGAAGAAAAAAGGGGTAACAGGAAAATGGGATAACGGGATAACGGAAAAACGAGATAATGGGATAACAGGAAGCGAAA
This sequence comes from Gonioctena quinquepunctata, assembly GCA_018342105.1. NCBI lineage: Eukaryota > Metazoa > Arthropoda > Insecta > Coleoptera > Chrysomelidae > Gonioctena > Gonioctena quinquepunctata. Next base: position 33,593 of record JAFIRS010005993.1, on the reverse strand, counting down.
GGAGTCAGAAGCATAATCTAGATAGAACAACATAAAGGAAAACAAAGAAAAAAAAAATTCTACGCAGACGAGAGTTTTCGGGAAAAACATTTTGGGGAACATAGAAATTTGGACAGGACAACGTCTGTCGGGTTTTAGTTTTAGTTTATAACAGAAACCTTAGCCACAGCAACGCGCGGCCGGGTCTGCTAGTATATATATATATACATATATATATATATATATATATATATATATATATATAATATATATATATATATATATATATATATATATATATATATATATATATATATATATTTATATATATATATATATATATATATATATATATATATATATATTCGATATTCCATTTTCTGTGAAAAATGGATAAGTACCAGGACAAAAATTGTTCCCAGGCGTAATGAAGAAGCTCCTGAAGATGAGGTGAGATACTCCTGATTTGTTTTGAGCTCCATAAACTTCCCAAATCTCAATAAAAACTTCAGGCAAAACGATATAATCAGAATTTGTGATTGATCAGTCTGTGATATAAACGATAGAGTTGAGTCATATACCGGTTTGCGGAGAACCAGATTAGCCTTTTGTCCTCTCAAAATCAGAGCAGACAACACTTGCTTTCTCTTTCTTCCGTGATGTATTACACTAGGGTTTTTTGGGGGGCATCTGGAGCTTCCTCAAGTTTTGGGGGGGGCATCTGGAACTGTTATACATGAATCATGGAAAGGACCATAGATTCAACCTCTTATTTCTCAAGATTGAATATAATCATCGTCTTTTTGTAGAGTTCAGAGATCCATTGACGATATCTCCAGAATATATGGCTACTTACAGTGGGTGTTGGACCTCTGATATAGTTATCATAAAGTATGGGCAATAAGTCACAAGAAACAATCAGTACTTACAATTACACAAGTCGCCAGATTAGTATTCATGAGTCCACCAATTGAAAAAGCAATCTCTTTCTGGGCAATTGCTATGATCATCATGATTGCAGTTGAGTGTTCCAATTGGCGATTCCATTCAGTACGATAAACTGCGTTGGCAACATTGAAAGCCTGCAAAATGTTTCAAGTTACGTTTTAACTACTATGAAGTATGCTGTTCTTATTCATCTCATGTTTTCTTATCTGTAATACTATGGACTGGAAGTACTACTCCTGAAATTGGAATCCTATTGGATGTATAATAATAATAATAATAATAATAATAATAATAATAATAATAATAATAATAATAATAATAATAATAATAATAATAATAATAATAATAATAATAATAATAATAATAATAATAATAATAATAATAATAATAATAATAATAATAATAATAATATTTTATATGGATGACCTGAAGCTTTATGCTTCGGGTGAGGCAGATCTGCAGCAATCTCTGAGGGTGGTGCAAGAGTACACGCATGCTATCGGTATGGAATTCGGGATGGATAAATGTGCACTGGTTCATCTCAGAAGGAGGACGATGCGAAAGGATTACGGAGAGGACGCGCAACTGGTAGATGAAGCATCCTCCGCCATCTGGATGCCGGAAGCGTATACCTACCTAGGAGTGCAACAACGTTGCACCCAAGAGGTAGTGGCGGTTAAAAACGCCTCCGCGGCAAGTATCAGCAGAAACTCCGGCAGATCTGGTCATCAGAACTGTCGGGCATAAACAAAGTTTCTGCCACCAACATGCTTGCCGTTCAATACTAATCTACCCTTGGGGATGGGGACCTGAAGAGCTGCGCGGAATCGACGTGAAGACTCGCAAATGATGCACCTACATCGTAGTTTGCATCCGAAATCGTCCGTTCCACGGTTGTACCTCCCCGAAACAGGAGGCCGTGGACTTCTGAGTTTGGAGTGTCTACACAACGGATGGTGCTGGATGGAGCCTGTAAAGTCATCAGGAGCTTGATCCCTTCTCGCATGGTCAAAGACCACGAGATCACAGGAAAGGAGCGTTTCTTTTAAGGCAGCAGTCCGTGCAGCCGATGAACTTGGTCTTGTATTCGACACCGAGCGGGATATCCAAGACTCTATCACCGAGTTGGAGCCCGCTCGACGGAGATACCATTAAAAGCTGCGAGAATACTTGTACATCGCAGCTCCACAAGGATAAGCCGATGCATGGAATTTTCTTCAAAACCTGGCTGAAGACCACGGCTTATCCGAAAGTCTGACCTTTGCTTTCCTTAGGTCAGGTGGACCCAGAGTCGGAGACTGAGGGATTCATCATGGCTTGCCAGGATGGTGTCTTCAACACCTCGTGTATCGAAGCCGCGGATGGGTATAGAGGTCCCTGACACGAGATGCAGGGCTGCCGTGGAGCGCCTGAGACCATCATGCACTTCGGTCAGCATGTACGCATATGCGGTCTCAGCCTATATCCATCGTCATAACGCGGCGTTACGAGTGCTGATTACCATCTACGACACTCGTACGGTATTGATGAGACACCAGTGCTGCCATACGCCCGGGGATATTGAGTCCGTTGTGGAGAATGAGAAGTGCCGAATTTGTGAACACTCATTCCCCACCCTCAGGCAAATACAAGCCACCAAGCCTGACGTGTCCCTTCGACCGCGAGCAGAAAACGGTATACGTTATAGAGTTTTCGGGAGACGAATATCATACGAAAAGAGGATGAGAAACGGACGAAGTATCGAGATTTACTCTTCGAGCTCCGCAGACTCTATCCAGACCATTCTGTGAAGATAGTGGTTCTGATAATAGGGGCCCTTGGTGGAATGATGCCAACGCTACTCTCAAACCTGGAAATTATACCGGCATGCCGTAAATCGGCAAAATCTCTAGCCGGCCGCATGCAGAAGGCAGTCATTCTCGGATCGTTACGTCTGCTCAGGGCACATGATTTCGGACTAATGATCTCTCACCTCACGGATGTGGGGAGAGGTCATTGGTTTATGTAACCAGCACGCCCTTCCGAATGGGTCCGGAGCTTCGGAAGTTAGGGCCTGACTGGAAGTGTTTAGAACGAAAAATAATAATAATATTAATATTAATATTAATAATAATAATAATAATAATAATAATAATAATAATAATGATAATAATAATAATAATAATAATAATAATAATAATAATAATATAATAATAATAATAATAATAATAATAATAATAATAATAATAATAATAATAATAATAATAATAATAATAATAATAATAATAAATGCTTTTATTGTAAGGTTACATAGGTACTCTGTACATAGAACCTAACAAAAGGCAGGATTCAATATTTGCGCATGAACATCATTGCAGAGCTTGCTCTTCCATCCAACCATCTGCTCTTCCATCCAACCATGAAACCCGGTCGATGTGCATACATGAATTAATGACACTTTTTTTGTCGTTAAATATGTATTTCTATGTGATCTTCAATGCTCCTTCCTCATTGGAACTATTTTTAATTCGTCACAATCAACCTGAGAATTTAATGTTGCCGTGTTTTTCTGCAGATGATTCTCCTTGATTGTCAACTGGCAAAAATTTGGAAACATTATCGAAAAATCAGGATGGACATTGAAATTGGTCTCATGATGGTTAACTATGAATCAGTTGGAACAAAATTAATGGAAGACAAAATAAATTTCATGCTTAACATTTCATTCTTAACATACAACAATATTACCACCGAATAAATTGAGGAATGATTTGGGGTAATTCTTGATGGAAACTCTTATTAGCGGGTTGGATAGGAAACTATCGATGCATATTCCGCCATGTTCCATTCACACATGAATGACGGTATAATTTGATGTGGTAATTTCTCCCATTTCATCTAAATATTCAGGCAGCAGAAACGGGGTTTGAGAATATTAATGAACCATGAGAGAGGACAATATATCCCTAACCATCTTTCTTCATTGATATCCAAGAATATAAATAGCATTTCTCTAAAAATCTGATCAACAGACAAATAGTTCTTGATATAATTTCAGACTATAATAGTCTCAGAAACACCACATATCATTCGAATTCCAAATTAAATCATTTCAACCCAAGTTCAATCGAATGTTAGTCTAAATTACAAATTGAGGAGCAGCACAACACTGAAACATCAGTCGAATTCGAAACAATCTAATTTCTAGACATCACCTGAAGATTGCAAATGTGAATTTGCCGAAACGTCGTGAAATTGAACATTTTGGGGACCAAGAACACAGAATGCTGAAAGAACCCCAAAATTATCTCATCACATTATACTCGCAAAAATCTAAAAATATTATGTATATTTGTCTGACGTGAATCATCACTGGATTCAAGAAATGAGATATCAGTCTGTGTAGGGGGTTGAACTCAAACTCGACTGAATATGTGGTTTCAAGAATATGGGAAACTTCCACATAATAATGGAATAATTACCCAATATTTGGATGACACTTTTAATGAGAATGGATTGGAAATAAGGGTCCAACACCATGGCCAGCTCGAAGTCCAGATATAGCTTGACGGGATTTTTTTTTGTGGGGATATATTGATGACTCGGTTCATATGCGACAAAATAAAGATGATTTAAAAAAATGTATCACGAATGGTTGTGCTTCCATGTCGCGAGCGACGCTTTTAGCTATCACGAATCGAAAAATATTAAAAAGGTACAACATGTGTATTCTACGTGAAGAGAGGCAGTTCGAACACTTACTGAATCAATTCATGTTATCATTCGGATTTTCTCGTTATTACCATCATGTCGGTGATATTTTGGTCGGAGTAAAATATTTTTTGGTAATTTGAAACACTCACTTGAGTTTGTATTGTCTGCGATTTCACAGAAACATACAACTGGATGAATTTGAACAGGCAATCAATTATAAATGATAGATCAATTTCATTAAACCCATGTTATTGCTTCCTATTTCGACTAATTCATGCCCTCTTCATAATATGAAATGAAGTTGCTGTTTTTCTTCAGTATTCAAGAGAAACATTGGAAAATCTGGGATACCATTCAAAAAAACTGGCGTTGGTGTCGCGACACCCTAATGGATGACGTCTAGTGATGGATCTCTACGTGAATGAGAGGACCCTTTGACATCAAGATCATCTGCTTTCACGAAATATGGATATAATTTTTCATTTCCCAGATATTTGCCCGCGGAGTTTTATATGGGATACCCTATATATATATATATATATATATATATAATATATATATATATATATATATATATATATATATATATATATATATATATATATATATATATATATATACCTATCTAGTCAGCAACGACGTATATATATATTCATATATATATATATATATATATATATATATATATATATATATATATATATATATATATATATATATATATATATAATAATAATAATAATATTTTATTTATATAAAAAATATACAATAAAAATAGGTATAAGTACATTCATACAGCGAGTATAAGTACACATTCATACAGTGAATATATATATATATATATATTTATGTATATGTATATATATATATATATATATATATACATATATACCCACCCATTTGAAAACTAGCCCAAATTTTTCTAAATTATGGAAATGTAGGCGACAAAATAGAAACGGTTCAGGTAAAATTAAAAATACGACTTGGACTGGATGTACATACCTCATCTGTCAAATTCTGACCTGGAATGCAGAATACCAAAAAAAAAGTGGATAGATCTCCAACAAAAAAGGCGAGAGTATTCATGAAATCACCCATGGAGACACTGAAAAAAATAACAATATGCATAATTTTTTTTAGAATAAAATGGGTGGCAAGAATTCAAAGGCCTCTTCTACTCTCTCGATGATAAAAACAGAAGATATATTGGTATTTTTTAAATTGTCAATTTTAATGATTGTAGTATATATTCCGTAACAATATAAAAAGATATTTTAACAAATGGATGAATATGGAAAACTGAAAAACTTAAGGTGTGATTGGGTGTCCTCTTGCTCATAGAAGAAGACGAATGCTTCTCCACTTATAAGGGATTTTGGGGATATCGGTGATACTCTGGAGTCATTGTACTTGTACCATGTGCCTGCATAAGGGTGCCTACAGTGAGCCGTGTGGTGTCCGCTATAGATTGTTCCACTATGGTTGGACACAGCATATAAGTTGTAGAAACACGGTGTTACGTTATCTGCTGCATAATTTCTCATATCTAAACCTTCGAGAGGTCAATGGTGGCATTAAGTTTTCACATAACTCTCCCCATCGGCGAGAATCATTTCAAGTGAATCACTAATATTTTGGGGAACTTATGTATAGATAATGACTTTGTGCATTTTATCATTTCCTTACAATTACAACAAGTTGGTTTTTCTTCGCCGTCCAAAATTTCTTCCCTGGTAAACGAGTCTAAATATTGTGAGAGACTGAGCTGGCCAGTATTCTGTGGAATATGAAGCGAAAGGTCCCAGAAGGGGTCAGAAGAGACAGAACAATAGCCGCATGAAATACAATTCAACGATGATTTTACATGAAGACCTTCCAGTGAAAATCTGAGAAATTTTTGAGCGTCCTGTTGAATCCATGAAACGAAGTGCAGATTTTTGTATCTAGCTTCTAAAGGAAACAGTAGTTACCACCTTATCAGACGAATTTTCAGATCAAAGATCTTTTATCACTAACGCGAATTGTTTTATCAAAGCACCCTCCATATTTGATATGCTTGTGTTGATATCCCTCATATACTCATCTTTTCTCAGATACTCGAGCAACCATTTGGTGTTTGATAAACATTGTATAATGCTGTTCATGAAACAGGTATTTCCAATGTTTCTCAGACCATTCAGACTAGGAATTTTGGCATTTCCGTGTACTAGGGACTTGATGGTGTTATAACTAACAGAGCTGTGCTCTCTGATACGATGATTTTTACTGCCACTGGATCTGTGTGGGTGGGGGATGACGCTGTTCGATGAAGAATCACATGGAGATATGGAAGGTCGTGTTGATTTTGACAAGTTATCATCAAGAACTGAACCAAGGGATTTATATGAACTCTCCATAGGAAAAATCGTCGTTTGAGGATTTGAAAATAATTCATTCAGTTGACGTGATGAAGGAATAGTTCCCAAAACAGAAGGGGCATTACCCCTCTGGATCGCAATGCTGATTCTTTGGATAAAAAATGAAGTTGCTCTCCTATCATTGGTCACTTCTGTTATTTGCCTTCCTATATCTCCAATGGATTCAAAAGCATTGGGACCGAGTACTCCGAAAGTCTCAACGGCAGCAGAATAAAAAATATAAAGTTGTTGTAAATTTTGGTATTTTTTACTCTCAATTTTCTCCCCATTTACCACGGCTGCTTCGGGGCACTTGGAGGAAGCAACTACGTTTGAAGTGGCAACCGTGTCAACGCAGGTAAAATCCCGTGTCATGCCGTCGGGGCGGTTACCATCGTCTCTGCTGTAGGCTCTAAGATCGAAGGGATATTGGCTGTTGTTAAGGCACGTTTCAGTAAATCATTGCCTGCGTGATGACGGGATTGACGTCCTGCGCTGAGTTTACAGCTCAAACCATGGGTTTCTCATCTACAAGAGCACCACATTTGCACGTGTGAGGGACACAAATAGAAGAACCTAGTCGTAGTCCTATGGAAATTCTGAAAGATTAAAGATCTTAAAGAGACCCAAGTGAAGCGGCAGGTAAAGCATTGAGCCAAGCTCCTGAATAGTGGAAAGTAACTGCTTTGATTCGAGCCTTTTCTTTCGCGGAAATAGCTGAAACAAGCAAATCCTCAGCAACCATTTCAATGAGTGGGCGATCCCAAGCTTTTTGGAACTTTTTCATTAGTTCAGGTAACTTAGAATTGGTTTTGGAAATCCACTCCTGTCCTCCTTCCACAAAGAGATGGTTGGGTACGTTTGAGAATGAATCGGGTGAGATCATATAAACTAATTGAGAAACACTACTGAAAGATGACAAATAAGTTGGAAGTTTGAGAGAGGAAGCCAAGCGTATTCCTAAGCCTCTTTTGTCAACAGGTAATGTTGCTTGACGCCAAGTATTGTCTTGCATATGATTATTCGTTATTCCTTCCAATGTTTTTTTGCAGAATAGAATCAAATTCTAGGAGTTGCTCTTCACTGTGCCATGTCGGGCTGCATCTCATAATATCTGTTAACTTTGGAATTGCCAAACAGTTTTTCAGAATGAAAAATGCAATGTGTGTTGGAATATCACTCATTCTAGAAGCAATGAGTGACAGAGCATTATGTTTTTCTATGAGGCATACAGGAAGTGCTTCATCAGATAGCGGAGCGCCAAGCAGAATCCAGTTGGGTTTTTCCTGGAACGTGATTCCTGGTACAAGGGAGGTAAACTTTATCAATTCCTCTGGTTTCAAAGTGCTCAAAGAAAACATTTTGCATTTATTAAAAATCAACTCCAAACCTACAGCCTTGGAACTGGAATTGACAGTGCGTGAGTTATCAAGCACTGAATCGATATCTCCTCCGATAGTCATCATCCAAATACCAACAATTGAAATCACAATTCAACGATTTGGTTGATTTTTCGATTGCTAAACAGAATAACGCTGAGCCCAGAGGATCTCCCTGTCCAACTCCTCTCTCAGACATGATCAGGCTATCACCGAAAGAAAAGTTTCATTTTGGTAACACTGGTTAAGAAAGGGGAAGAAATTGGTCTGATAAGATGTTGCGGTGGATCGAATTAAAAGCGTTCTTGAAGTCTAATTTCAAAAATATTTTGGATCATGGGTTTGGGTGATAATTGATGAATTGTCGAGCAGCATGAGTACCAGCTTCACAACCGCCAGGTGTACCGAAACCAAATTGAACAGGACGAAATAGTTTGCCCAGTCGATCCCGTACGTCTGAGCATCCAAGTTTAGCAACCAAACGACGATAAAATAATTCAATTGCGATTGGTCAGATTCCACCAGTTTTTTCCTCCAGAGCACAAAGTGTATCTCCATACAGAATAGGACAGATGTCTGGATTGGCTTCACCTGCTGGTATAATGATACATAAGGGTGTTATTAATAATAGAAGTTTATCTTTCGAAAATCCTGAACTGTGGCTCAACAAGTCTTGAATGTGAGATGGCCTGAGAGAATTCAATCCACCAGAAGATCCGACACGGAATGATTTAATCGTTTTCATTACATCAGACTCTGTAACTTGGAGGGATCCATCGTCTGGAGCAGATATATTGTATTGGTTAGAAGAAACGAGGTGTTTGGATTGCAGTTCTGAAAGTGTTGAACAGTCAAAATCAGCAACAGTGTCACTTGAGCTCATTATTCGAATGGCCGAAGGAATATCTCTATCTGAAATTTTGCTTACCACTCTCTTGGTTAAATTTTGTATATTTGAGAAATTGTTCTTGAATGGCGTATAAAAGGTGATTAAATTTCATGGATTGTTGATATTTTTTTTTATCAAAGTAGCAAGAGATTGATTACGGTTATGAATATCATGAGGAATGTTGAAAGTTCTATGAGCAAACACAAACAAATTTACCCAAGCTGCAATTGTGTTAGTTTTGATACACTCGTCAATAACTCTGCTTAAAGATAATGCTGCAGATAATCTTGCTGCTTCGGGTACTCTCTTAATGATGATAAAATTCTTCTTGAAGTTTGACAGTTGAATTTGAATTCCTTTGATAGACTTCAAATCATCATAATTTTCAATTTCCAACTCTTTCAATACATCGTAATCAGGACTTAATGAAGCTTGATGTTTTTGTACTCGCCCAGTATGGATATTCAACCCTTTCTTGGTTCCGAAAGATTTTTCACAAATAATACATGAAGTGTTTGATTCACTATTGCTCAAATTTTCTCAATTATCCTGCTGCATTCCTTCAGTTATCGGAACTATATTGGAAACATTGAGTATATTAAATTTTTCTTGGTGTCAGCAAGAATAAAAGTCAGATGAATTCTCAAGTCTTGACTGTCAAATTCCAATCTCATAATGATTTGAAAGGTACTTTAAAACCAGAATACCTGGATCTATCTGCCAAATCCGAACCAGGAATCTTCAAACGGCAACCTGGAGCCTCCTTGGATAATTAAATCATGAAAACTTCACCACAAAATTGATGTTAAAACTCGAATGTAGAACCGTCGACAATCCAATCTGTGAATTTATTTGAATCTCCAATCTACAATGACTCCAGAGTATCACCGATATCCCCAAAATCCCTCATAAGTGGAGAAGCATTCGTCCTCTTCTATGAGCAAGAGGACACGCAATCACACCTTTAGTTTCTCAGTTTTCCATTTTCATCCATTTGTTGAAATATCTTTTTATATTGTTCCGAAATATATACTATAATCATTAAAATTGACAATTTAAAAAATAATGTAAATTATGTAATAGAAAATATACAGTATAGAATGAAAAAAAAGATATATTTGTTAAATCAGACACAAGTTGTGTATTCTGCTGGAAATTCAAAGTAGAAATAAAGAATACCATTGGCTGATGAATCGGGAATATGAACATAACCCTTTTTTTCTGTCATTCACCCTTATGACACCATTATCAGAATCATAAAACATTAGGTGAGTAGCAGATTGTGCTTTTTTCATTTGCCTGTTGATGGGACAAATACTAGGGTCTTCAATTTGAATTTGTACATCACTGAGAGGAAACGCTTACAATCAGATAATGGTACAACGCATGTGGAGAGCGTTAATGAATTGCAACAAATAATTTTAAAAAATTAATTTGCACGTTGTTGACCGTTCGCGAGCTTGCTTAATAGCAAGCAACAATATCAAACAAGTAATGCTTACACAGTTAACAATTTCTGAAGTGATTTCACAAAAAAAAGTTTCAAAGCATAACAATATAATAATAATATAATTCAGTTCCGTAAATTCACCACACGACTTATTCCAACTCCATTTAGTAAAATTACAAAACATTTGTTGAAATTCACTAAACATCTATCGGGAGTTTGTTTAGTAAACAATACAAATGTTGTGATTTTATTAAACGAATTTGTTTGAAAATGTTTTGTAATTTCAGTATGCTGCATCGTAAATTTACTACATAGTTTAATTAAAATTAGTTTTAAAAAATTACAACATATTTGTTCTACTAAACATCTATCAGAAATTTGTTCAGTAATATTACAATACAGGTGTTGTAATTTTGTTGAAAAATTTGATTGAAAATTTTTGTAATTTCAGTATATGCATCGTAAATTATTGAAATTTAGTTCTCATTAAAAATTGATAAATAAAGCGAACAAATGGTCAGATGACTACAGATGCGAGTACCATGAATAATTACTGATATCAAATAGAAAATTAATCATTATTGAATTACTCACCAACAATTCATGTTCTTTCAACTCTCAACAAATTGCCTTTGATTATGACCAATAACTTCTTCGAATATTATTAACTTCTCCCTATTCAAATAGGTGATTTTTATCAACACAAGTTTGAACAATGAGAATAATAAAAATTTATTTATTGAAAAGTTGCTTGCTTGTTGTGGTCTGTAAAATAACCAAACGCTTCAATAATTCAAGTAACACTGAACAGTTATTTTTAGTAACGAAATCGCTGCGTGGTTTAGTCGGTGTCAACGCCGATTGTCCCGAAAAGCCGGAAAAACAAAAGTCACAGTTCCAACACGCACAGGCTAGCAACATTTGATGCGTAAATCTGAGTAAAGAATCAAATCACAAACAATGTTTGTGAATTTATAAAAACTTTCCACTGAAAACCGACCAACACTTCGGTAAAATTACAAAACGCATAATTTTTTTTTTTTTTTCAGTGAAATTACAATAACTTATGCAATTTTCAAGTCAGAGTTGTAAAAATACTGGAAATATTTGTATATTTTTAATGACTTCAGAGTAATTTCCGTTTCAAAATATGTTTGTAACTTTACCAAAAATTGTAGTAAATCAAGTCACTAACAATGTTTGTGAATTTTAAAAACATTTGATTGAAAACTGACCAACAGTTCGGTAAAATTACAAAACGTGTAGGGTTACTACATGGAGATTGTGAACTTACGACTCATCTTAGTAGGTTTCTTCACATGTCTAGGTATATTACTCGAATTGTATTATATTTTGTATTGGCAATACACTGATTGGAAATTTCACTCATATGTTGTATCATGAAACAATTGTAATTTTACTATTTTTTTTACAAAGTACATTTGTTTATCGGAACGTGGCACCATGTCGTTACCTTCCTTGGTCCAAAATATTATTCGTATTTATTTCACTAGAATTGTGTCATATTAATTCATGCATGGCATCACTTGAGTTCAAGCTCTACCGACGTTTAGGGAGTAAATTATTATTTATGAAGTCTATCAATCTTTCCTTCATTCCTCACATACTTTCGCTAGATTACCAATTGAACTGATAGGTCTGCAGTAAGTTATTAGATAAGGATAAGCAGCCTTATAACCAAACTTTCAGATTCTTTCGGTACAATTCCCGTAGTAAAGATTCCAGTAAATGAAAATGGAATGGTTTCAAATGCTATTAAGTACTATGAGTTTTTAGTGCTCAATAGCGAAGAAAATGTAATTTTTCTTAATAATTCGATCAATGATCGTTATTGGAATATAACATGGCCATGAAAGGTTGAATTACAGATTTAGAAAAATTGTGATTACATTTCGTCTGTACATACTAACAAGCTTATGGAATGCGCCTCTCGCTGAAAGGGAATTATAAGTTATCTGGCTGGCCAAGATTTTTAGAATCCATGATTTTAAAATTTTGAAAATTCCCGGCAGCTCAATTCGGTGAATTTTTGTGAGTCCAATCTTGCGGCCAGAAACCCCTCAATATTATTATTCCGGTGAGTTTTCACGATGATTGTTCACGCTATGTGAACTTCTATAATTTTCGATTGGAAAAATAAATCAAGACTTTCGTGAAACCTTCTTGTGAATACAAGTTTTCGTATTTTTGTGAAATTGAACACTTTTAGAAAGGATTCTGTTTAACGATTTCAAAACTTTGAACTCGCAAAGGAAACTTTCTACGAACTATCCGAAATACCACTGACCAACGAATCCGAATAGCCGGAGTTCCTTCCTTTTGGAAAACTGCTCGGATTTCTACTTCCCTAAATCCGAATAGCTGACCAGTTGCAGAATGGCCGCTCGGATTCCTAACTGAAGCTTAAAAAAATCGACAACTAAGTGTCAGTAGATTTTATTCGAAATTTTTACAAGTTATTTTTGGTGAATTTACGACATGAATAAGCCAACAGTTTCTGGAATATCTTGGAGTGCCCGTACATCTTGGGGGCACCACGTTTGGCAATTGCCAGGCCACAAAAGACATACCTAAGAGACCTATTGCAATTTTCGCTCCAAATAAAATTTCCACAAGAAAATTGTTCGCGAATTTTCAGACGAAGTTCATTTCCTATGACCGTGGTTGTTAACCGAGTTCGAATTTCGCGAAACCGAAATTTCAAGCCGCCACTCTCAGACTTGACAGATCCACCACGTGGTTTCTCCCAGAGAGTAGGTGAGCGTCGAAGGGGTTCAAACTGTATTTGGTGTGGGAGTTCTCCACCTGTCCGCCTAATCCTGCCTCGACCCAGTCTCAGGTGAGGTTGATGTCCAGAATACTTAGAAAACAGGCATAGGCAGTTCAAGGAGGATTCAAATCGTTGCCATCTAAGTAGATTTAGGAACTAATTTCGCGCTAAAAAGCACGTATTTGATTCTGTAATTTGGACAACGAATCCCTTCTAGAGAGAGCTTGTTGCCCTCCTTAGCAAAGCTGCGATGTTGAATTCCAAAGATTTGTGTGTAGAAGATTCTTTTCGAATGGAAAAAACTCCCAATTAGAAATATATTCCAAAATACTTCAAAGTGGACAGGTCCAAATGAAAATGTAATTCCAATTTCCTGGTATGGAACACTTCTCAATTTTCCACGTACGGCAAATAATATCGTATTGGATATACCAAACTTCAGAACAATTTCCTCTATGTGTTTGAAATACAAATGATCTTCGTTCTCGCTAAATATCATAAAATGTCCAGTTCGCATATAAGGAACAGAGTACAGCCTTTGGCTGCAAGCGTGCAAAACTGCTCGCGTTTTCCATGCCCCACCTTGAGGTTGAGTGCCCATGAATAGTAAATCCCCTTCACATTATGCGTGAACAAGATTTACTTTCCACTTCCCTTCCTCCCCCGCTTCTCCTTGGAGCGGTCCTCAACTCGCAAATAAGCACGTTTGCGAGATTGAAATCGTACCTCCTGTGGTATGAAGTCAGCCTCTGAGTGCTTTTAACCCCTTGTTATCGTGTTTTTTGTATGTTTACCTGACTTGTGCTGTGTGTGCATGGTGGTGATGTACCTGACGGGTGCGTAAGTGTAAGGTGTGATATTTTTGTGTGTGTGGATCTTACGTGTCTTGAATTGAGATTTTGGTTACTCACCTGACGCGCCGGAGTGCTACTCTCGGTGGTGGACGGTCATTCTGGTAGACTGGTCGCATATACTTGCCCCTTTCTCTAAACCTGGGATCGTCCAGGTTTAGTTTTGCGTGGATGTCTTGGATCACCGGGTTCCTGTGGCTGTCCGTCTTCTGGAACGTTGCGTTGGCGTGATTCCGTAGATGGTTGTCTATGAAGTTTGGATTGACATTCACGTCCCTGTAAATGAATCTATTCCGGACGTATCTGAGAGAGTTCATTGCCATTCTTAGGCTCACGTTCAAGAATAGCTGGATCTTGGTCCTGTATGTTTGTGCGCATTGACCCCCTGCGGCAGATGCATACAGGATAATGGTCCTGATGAGGAGCAGCTTCAACTGGAGGTCCATGTGGCTTCTGCGTTCTATGATGGGTTTGATGTTCCTTCGAACTGCTTTCGCTAGTCTGAGCCTCTGATCCACGTGTTGCCTGAATGTCAATCTCTTGTCCAGGGTGACTCCAAGGTATTTGGCTCCGTTTGCCCATGGGATTCGTTGGTCATTCATGATGACATGACCTGATGGAGTTGTTTGTCTCCTGGAGAATAGTATGACTAGGCTCTTGTCTGCGTTGATCTCGATTTTCCATGGGTTGAACCAGTCCTTTAGCTTGCCTGCTTGTTCTTGCAGGTACCGGGTTACCTGCGTTGCATTCACTGATCTGGCCACTAGTGCTGTGTCGTCCGCGTACAGCGCTAGTTTGTTGAAGTTGTTCTCAGGCTTTGGGATGTCCGCTGTGTAGATGGAGAACAGGTGTGTAGATAAGACTGCACCTTGCAGTACTCCTGCTCCTGGGGTCCTCGCTGCGGCGAAAAAGTTGCTGCCAACTTTACATGTGCACCGCTGTCCCCGCAGGAGGGAGTCTATCGGATTAACTATGGAAGTGGGGTATCCGAGGTCTGCCATTTTGGTGATCAAGCCATCGTGCCAGACCCTGTCGAAGGATTTGGAAACATCTAGGAATAACGCTCCTGTGTGGTGTCCTCTGCCCAGGTTGAAGCTTGTTACGGCAAAGTCCACTATCCTCAGGACCTGCATTTCCGTAAAGTATCCTTGTCGGAAGATAAACTGCTGGTCTGGTAGGACGTTGAATTCTTCCGATAGTGATTCCAATTTTTTCTGGATGACTCGCTCTGCCACTTTGCTCATCGAGGTTGTGAGGCTGATGGGTCGGTGGTTCTGCGGTATCACAGAGTTCTTGTTGGGTTTGGGAATCATGATGACCGTGGCTTCTTTCCAGGGTCGTGAGAAGTGTCTGAGCCTGAGCACTGCGTTGATGATGTTGGTCGAGGCAGCGATTCCTTTTCTCGGTAGAGCCTTTCAGGCTCTATTCGGGATTTGGTCTGGTTCGGGTGCCTTGCGTGTATCAAGGTTTCGAATGATTGATTTCTTCTGGCGAAGTTGGTTCAAGGACGTGCTCGGCATCATTGATCCGTCTCATTCCCCTGACAGTCTGGCTGGCTCGAGTTTCCATGTCCTCCACCTCGTCGGTTTGGTGGACCCGATTGTCTCTACACTGGCGTTCGAAGGCGTCCGCAAATGCTTCTGCCTTTTCGTTGTCAGTGTAGACTAGGTCCCTCTCCCTGAAGTGGTGGGCACGGTTTCCTTCTGCCTTGTCGAAGTACTATCTGCATCTTCCATACAGAGTTGTCTTCTGTGCTCATTTCTGTCACCCAGTTCGTCCATTGTCGTATTTGGTGAGCTCTGAGTTCCTGCCGCTGTTGCCTGCCTGCCTGGTTCATTCTCCTCCTGTCTTCGGGGGCCAGTGTTCTCTGGTATCTCTTCTTCAGGCGGCGCCGGTTTTCAACTAACTTCCTAACCTCTGTGGTTAGTGTTAGCTGGTAGTTGAACCTGGTTGCTAGAATGGTCTTGAAGCTGCGTTCTATGGCTTCCTGGATGGTTTGTTGCAGCTATGTTGTTGTTCTTCCGAGGTCTGTCGGTTTCAATCGGTGATCTTCTTGGTAGCTCGCTTCTCTGGTTCCACGTCTCCTCCTTCCCCATTATTAGTAGGATTGGGTTGTGGTCTGAGGAGCCTCCGTCTGATACTCCTATCTCATTGTTGGCTGGGATTTTCTGTATCAGCGCCATGTCTAGGATGTCTCGTTTGCTGTTCCGTGATAGGTGGGTACGAAGGGGGCTGCTACTTTGATGTCGTTGTAGTCGGCCAGTGAGTTCTCCAGATCGCAGCCTCGTGGATTGTAGTTATTGCAGTGCCAGGTCTGTGATTCCGCGTTGAATCTCTGACGGCTACAGTGAGGTAATGGTCTAGGAATAGTTCTGCTAGGTTTTCTCATTGTATATTTTCCCCCCTGGCGGGATATACGTCGAGATGATTATAAGCATTCCTATGCGTCTGACCTTCACTTTTACTGCAACTGCTTTGCCTCGCGATAGTTCTGGTTTCTCAGCTTCGTGCTGTTCGAGGCCGGTCCTCACTAGCAGGGCTGCGCCTCCGCGGTTGCGGTGTCCGGGTCTGTCTGTTCGGTAGCAGTTGAAGCCTGGAACGTGGAAGTTCTTCTGGGGTTTCAGGACTGTTTCTTGGATGGCGATGATGTCCACTTGTGTTCTTGATAGCAATTCGTGTGGATCTTCCTTGCGGGCGAGTGCGCCGATGATGTTCAAGGAGCAGATTGTGAGTTTCTCTGGAAGTTGTGCTGGCATTCACTGGTTTTCGGGGGCCTGACTTTGTTTGAAGAGCTCAAGAAGTTGCTTCTTGAACGGTTCTGGTAGAGCCAATAGTTCTTGGTATACTGTTGAGGTTGCAGTCGTCGACATATTGGTTGGCTCCTATTTTGGTGGCGCCTGTGGTGCTTCGGATTGAGGCACTCCGTTTCTGGGTTCTTGACTCCTTCGTCGTGGTTGGTATGTTTGTCGTGGTTGTGGGATGGCTCTTACCGCTGGTTTGGGTTTTGGAAATTTGGGGCATCCTCTGAAGGTTTTGGTGCAGGTACGGGACCCGTGTTCAGCTCCGCACTTCACGCATCTGGGGGTGGAATTGCAGCACCTTTGTGCGTGTCCGAACCATTGGCATTCATGGCACTGGGAGACGAGTCCGCCGGTCCTTTGCCGTTGGTGTTCCACCCTCACTTTGAGCATGTGTCAAGCGTGAATATATGGCTTTTTGTTTTGCGTACTTTCACTAGGAATAGTAGGAGTGCCTTTTTGGTGCGTCTAGACGTCATCCGGTGGCATTCCAGGACTGTGAAACCTGAGTGCTGGATGCTTTCCTTCACGTCTTCCAGCTTGATGTTTTCCGGTATTTCCCGGATCACAGCGTGGAGTGGTATCTCTGTCCCAAGAAAATAAGTGCAGAAGCTGTAATCAGTCGCTTCTAGGAACTCGTAGTTGCCCTCCAGCTTGTCTCGTTTTCCGTCTGGATGTTTATTTCATCGGACGTTAGTCTGGGCTTCAGGAAGTTGATCTTCCTTCTTGTCATTTCAGCGGGGACGGTCTGCCACTTGTCCTTGTTTCTGAGGACAATTGGTGGTGGTCTTTTTGGGTCACTTCCTGCGGGGAGATGGCTTTCGAAGATGGTTTGGTCTCCGTTAGCTGCGACAGGGACCATTTTGACAACAGGGGCCGTTCGGTTTTTGGGGCCGTTTCGGCTGTTGGGGCTTCTGGGGTGATGGTTTTCGCTGATTTTTTCCGCCTGTTTGTGACGGTGGTGATTCCGAGTCATCGTTGCTCTCGTTCTCCTTTTGTCGAAGTCGTCTGAGAGGGACCTTTTCTTGGAGACGTTTTTTCCGTCTCCATGATGTCCTCGTTTGGGAGTGAGTTCTGGGCTGGCTTTTCTGGCTTTTCGGCCCCTTTGTTGCCGAGGACTGCGATGGCTTCGTCTACTCCTTTTTGGGAGGCACCCACTGCGGTGTTGTGGAATGTGCGGAGTTGTTTCTTCAACTCCTGATTCTCCTGTCGGAATTCTGCATTTTCCTTGCGGATATCTTGGGTCACAGGTCGTAGAGATCTTTTATCTGTATTTTCTCTGTCCTCGTTTTCTTCCTTGAGACGACAGAGCTTTGGCTACTGTCGTCCGAAGAAATGGCAGATTCTTCTTCTGAGAATGATGCCATTTTTCTATTTCACCATCCCTGGCGAACTCAGTTCCTAAAATGCAAATGCTATATCCTATGGGAAGAAACAATATCAGATCCTAAAAAGAAAGGAAGATTTATTTTTCTGTGGAATAAATAACATTAATGATTTCTGAAAATAAGATTAGGTGGTTATTTCCTGAAAAAGAATATATATTATGCTGTAAGGGAAAATAATGGTTAGTATTAGTTTATGTATTTGAGTAAATTGAATCAATAAAGATGAAACCCATGGAATAAAACTCAAATCTAATCACAAAATATATCGCAGTAGGATTGAGAAATGTAATTGCTCACTGATCCTCCTGGGTTTGGGCTCGGGTGCACAGGTAGTCACTTTTCAATTGAACGGCCACCAACGATCTAAGATCTGGGCGGCTATAATCTCGAAGTGCTTGGGCAGGCTTCGCTCTCAGGTAGAAGCTGTGTCTCGGACGATGATTTGAGCTGCTCGCGTTTTCTAAAAAAGCACGGTTTGAGTAGGCGCGGTTGACGTGCTCACAGGCTCCACCCATTCGGCGCTTGGCTCTGATTGGTTCTTTTGTCCATACGACCAGCTGGCTCGGAATTCAGCAGCTCGTCGAATGTTTGAGATTCCTCCATGGAGAAAGAGCTCGGAAAAGGTGATCTGATTCATGAATTGGATGATTTTGTTCCACTTTTCAGAAAATTATTATTTTAAGATTTTGTGTTCTTGCCCAAGATACTAACAGAATAGCAATATTATCCGATCACGTGACCAGGAAAATTGACTGACAGCAAATTAATCAAATACCGAATGGAAATATAATGTAGATGTTGCTTTCTATTTCTCATTTACCCTAAGACTGAAATTAAACAATAATTGAGTTTCGTGGGAAGGAGTTGTCCAATAATATTTTCATTTGGAATCCGTGAAAATATGTCGGTCTTGTCAATCACCGGCTGCTTGGAAATAGCAAATATAAAGTGATTCGGCCAGGGTCTTTCTCGCCCTTTTGGGTTTGAAATTTATGTACCATTAATTTTCTTACATTTTCCATTACAAGCTTTTTTAGTTTCACCTGTCCCGATGTGTATAATCAAATCATACAAGTTAAATTCGTTCCACTTCCAGCCGTTTAATCAACGTGAAATTCAGTAGATGTTCATAGTTCCCGTGAAAATGCATTATGAAATTTGTATTGAAAAAAAAAATGGCAGCTCCAAGATGGCGGACGAGATTTGTCTCTATGCTCCCATTCGATTCAATGTTGGTATGTAGGGGTTTTCGGGGTCAAGAATTATTAACTTTCTCTCAAAATGCATGAAATAAAAATGGCGGCTCCAAGATGGTCTGCGATTATGGTCTGATTCTATTCATAATTGATATGTGGAGGTTTTTGGGGGTTGGAGATCATGACTTTATTACCAAAATTCATAAATTCAAGATGTCGAATCCACGATGGCGTGAACGTTCCATAATTGAACGCCCCCAACTCTCGGTAATTTCCTTATTTTCCATCATGAATGTTCAGACGAAATATGGTGGTGGCAGGATCTCTAATAAAAATTGTGCTGAGGCCAACCCTCCCCCGATGCTCGGTAATTATTTTCTGTTGATGAAATCGTGCATTATCTCCCATTATGAACGCTGTGACAAAATATGATGGTGGAAGGAACTCTAATAAAAATATTGCTGAGGTAAAACCGACTCCTACGCTTGGTAATTTTTTCTCTCGACGGAATAGTTCATTATTCTCCATCATGAACGTTCTGACAGAATATGGTGGTGGCAGGATTTCTAATAAAAATATTGCTGAGATCAAATCACCCTCAACACTCGATTTTTTTTTCTCCACGTAATATTTTATTATTCCCCACCATGAACGGTCTGACGCTCGGTAATTTTTTTCTGTTGATAGAATCATGCATTATCCTCCTTCATAAGCGTTTTGACGGAATATGGTGGTGGCAGGATATTTAATGGAAATATTGCCACCGCCCTCGGGCGAGTAGTTTGCGTCAACACATGTTCACCTCCTACGAGAGATGAAGATGAGTTGCGGAAACTTAGGTGGCTACTTCCAAGTGGTATCGCTGGATAACGGGGTTGACAAGGAAAATCCAGTGGGAATGACCAGAAATGGTCAAAGCCTGCGGATCTCTGAGTCAATCTCAAACCAAATGCCACCACAACATGGCTCAATCCAAGGCGTCAAGCGACCCGTGCCGAGGGATGGATGATACCTGAGCCAGTCAGGTATCACAAACGGAGCCTCTGGGATACATGGCGACCTCCCAGAGTAATTTGCCTTACACCTGCGCAGGGGGCACCAAAAAGAAATATAGCAGGTATTTCAAAAGCAGAACCAAATAAAGTTCAACGTATCGGGTCCAGACACTTATATTGGATATTTGATCACTTGTGTCCATTCATTTGAACATTTAATGGACTTTTCTATGCTAACAGACTGTTCATAATATTCAAACGTTCATTCACCAAGTATTCATCATACATAAGCAAGTTTTACCAATTCACATCACTGTTCTTAGTTAGATAAGTTATATATCGCAGAGTATTTCAAGTTTGAGGATTTATTTCAATGAAAACAATTATTTGACGATTTTTCTGCAATCTTTGTTTATCTATTGAGCACCTTATCATAATCTTCCCACAAAATAGCACATTTGACATCAAGCAGCGCACCAAGTTGGCATTACTAAATTCTGCTATGAAAATAGGGATAACTCATACTCCATAGGCGTACCGACTGAGCTGTGATAAGGTGAAGGAGTGTTGAGAAAGAGTAAGAACAACATTTATCATTAAAAATATTTTATGATGACTAGTTGTTATTGAAAAAATAAAATAATTAACAATGACAGTTAACGATTAGCCAATAAGGAATATAAATATAAATATTAGGAAAAGCCTATCACAACAATATATTCATATATATATATATATATATATATCATAGGGGTATTTTCTTGTGGATTGGTTCTGTATAAAAATAAATAAAACCCAGCATAGAATCTGTGTTTTTCAATTTTTCACGACGACGTTTCTCCTGGAAGTCTCCAGGCTTTTTCAAGTCTATAATAGAATTTAAACAATATAAATACATTTTAAGATATAAAGTGGTGGGGTTATGTTACCTTTTTATAACACAGATTCCAACAGGTAGATAAAAAATTGGCCAAATAGGCCATCATGATTGGAGCGTTTCATTTTGCACATTTTTGTGATATTCTTTGAGTATTCACTTGTAGTTTGGTATTTCTTTTTAACAATGACCATGCGCCGCTTGGATTTAGGAAAATGGACGGTGGTTAGTTTGTTCCGTTGTCGAATTTCTGCGAGGTTTGTTCGTTTGTTTGGTTTGTTTAATTTCTTCTTTTGGTTGTACACTTTTGTGTTTGAGGTGTTTTGTTGGACTGTTATTTTCTTAAGCTGTTTGAAATTGAGAGAGGAGGCTGGGATGCTCTTGTTTTTTTTAATGCTCTTCTCTCTTCTTTTTTTGAATGCTCTTGTTTTATATAATGTTGTGGTATACTTTACTTAGTTGTCTAGTATCGGTTTCATCATTTAGGGAGTTTGGATTCTTTTTTATATGAATCATTTCTAGGAATTCTCTTTTTCTTTGTAATGGTTTCAGTTGCCAAAATTTTACTCTGCTCATAATTGAATTCATGGTTTGTTCCTCTTTTATGTTTGTTTAGTGCAGTTGAACAATTTTTGGTGTATTTGTGCCCTTTTATTCTATTTTCTGAGTGTTGCGAGGTTTGCCCTATATAGACTTCATTGCAGTTTGGGTCGATGCATGGAATTTCGTAAATAACATGTTTTTTTCCCTTAGGATTTTTGTTTTTAGGTTAGAAAAAATTGATTTGTTTAGTGTGTTGTAACTTTTGTGGCCTATGTTTAGGTTGTATGGTTTTATGGTTTTTCCTACTTGTTCTGATAGGATTGGAATATAAGGAAGGCCAATGTGTTTGTTTTGATTTGTTTTTTTTTCCATTTTGGATGTTTTATTGTAAAAAAGGTTCATTCTTTGTTGGAAAATACCATTTATCATGGGTTTGGAATAATTGTTATTTAATAATGCTGTTTTGGCTTTTTCAATGGCATTTGGGCGATGCTCCGGGTCTGATAAGGTGATAGCTTTATCAGCAAGTCGAATATGACAGATTTTTTGGGATAGTGGGTTGTGTCGAATTAAAGTTTGATCTCCCGACCACGTATTTTTGTATGCCATTCTGTTCTTATTTTATTATTCGTTCTATATAGTGTTAAATCTAGGGAGTTTATTTTTTGTGTTGTCTCTTTCAATTGTAAATTTTAGTTTTTTGTGGTAATTATTAAACATGGTCGGGTGTCTCGCTTGGTTTTGGGATGACAAGTATGCAATCGTCAACTACCTTCGGTATAAGGAAGGTTGAAATTTAGCTTTTGGATGACTGTAGATTCGAGGTCTTCAAGGACTAATTGGGCAATGACACTAGATATGGAGGCCCCTATGGCACAACCTTCGATTTGTTTGTAGAAATTTTCCTTATACTGAAAATACGTTGAAGTTAGAGTGTATTGAATGGCTATCAGAAATTCATTTAGTGGTGGAGTTGTATGTTCTTTTATTTGATTCCAATTTTTTTTATTATATTTTGTGCTAGTTGAAGTGGGATATTTGTATATAATGATACCACCTCTAGAGATATTAGAATATGATCTTCTGGAATTGTAATGTTTTTCAATTGTTCTTTGAATTGTGTTGAGTTTTTTACATAGTATGGGTTTAATATTTATGCTCGTTCAAAAAATTATCAAAATTTCTTACCAATATATTGAGTAATTGCTTAAATAAAAACCCATACTATGTAGAAAAACTCAACACAATTCAAAAAACAATTAAAAATCATTACAATTCCAGAAGATCATATTCTAATATCTCTAGACGTAGTATCATTATATACAAATATCCCACTTCAACTAGCACAAGATATAATTTAAAAAAATTGGAATCGAATAAAAGAACATACAACTTTACCACTAAATGAATTTCTGACAGCCATTGAATACACTCTAACTTCAACGTATTTTCAGTATAAGGAAAATTTCTACAAACAAATCGAAGGTTGTGCCATGGGGGCCTCCATATCTAGTGTCATTGCCCAATTAGTCCTTGAAGACCTTGAATCTACAGTCATCCAAAAGCTAAATTTCAACCTTCCCTTAAACCGAAGGTACGTTGACGATTGCATACTTGTCATCCCAAAAAACCAAGCCGAGTACACCCAGACCATGTTTAATAATTACCACAAAAAATTAAAATTTACAATTGAAAGAGAACAACACAAAACAATGAACTTCCAAGATTTAACACTATATAGAACAAATAATAAAATAAGAACAGAATGGCATACACAAAATACGTGGTTGGGAAGATACCCAAACTCTAATTCGACACACCCACTATCCCAAAAAAAATCTGTCATAATTGGACTTGCTGATGAAGCTATCACCTTATCAGACCTGGAGCATCGCCCAAATGCCATTAAAAAAGACAAAACAGCATTATTAAATAACAATTATTGTAAACCCATGGTATTTTCCAACATTGAAAAGACCTTTTTTACAATAAAACATCCAAAATGGAAAAAAAACAAATCAAAACAAACACATTGGCCTCCCTTATATTCCAATCCTATCAGAACAAGAAGCAAAAACCATAAAACCATACAACCTAAACATAGGCCACAAAAGTTACAACATATTGAACAAATCAATTTTTTCTAACCTAAAACCAAAAATCCCTAAGGGAAAAAAAACATGTTATTTACGAAATTCCATGCATCTACCCAAACTGCAATAAAGTCTATATAGGGCGAACCTCGCAACACTTAGAAAATAGAATAAAAGGGCACAAATACACCAAAAATTGTTCAACTGCACTAAACAAACATAAAAGAGAAACAAACCATGAATTCAATTATGAGCAAAGTGAAATTTTGGCAACTGAAACCATTACAAAAAAGAGAGAATTCCTAGAAATGATTCATATAAAAAAGAACCCAAACTCCCTAAATGATAAAACTGATATAAGACAACTGAGTAAAGTATACCACAACATTATATGAAACGTCACCCTTTCATTCAAAAAAACAAGAGCATCCCAGCCTCCTCTCTCAATTTCAAACAGTTTAAGAAAATAACAGTCCAACAAAACACCTCAAACACAAAAGTGTACAACCAAAAGACGAAACGAACAAACCAAACAAACGAACAAACCTCGCAGAAATTCGACAACGAAACAAACTAACCACCGTCCATTTTCCTAAATCCAAGCGGCGCATGGTCATTGTTAAAAAGAAATACCAAACTACAAGTGAATACTCAAAGAATATCACAAAAATGTGCAAAATGAAACGCTCCAATCATGATGGCCTATTTGGTCAATTTATTATCTACCTGTTGGAATCTGTGTTATAAAAAGGTAACATAACCCCACCACTTTATATCTCAAAATTTATTTATATTGTTTAAATTCTATTATAGACTTGAAAAAGCCTGGAGGCTTCCAGGAGAAACGTTAACGTAAAAAATTAAAAAACACAGATTCTATGCTGGGTTTTATTTATATTTATACAGATCCAATCCCCAAGAAAGAACACCTATAATACATTTACATGGTTCAAGAGAATTTCAAAAAAAACAAATAAATATATATATATATATATATATATATATATATATATATATATATATATATATATATATATAAGGCAGAAGGACTTCGGTCGATAGCCTATTGAATTGAATTTTTGTTCGGTTCAATAAAGTTCCTTTTATTATTATATATATATATATATATATATATAATGAACAAGTTTATTCAAAATAAACAAGTTTATTCAAAATAAGCCGAATGAACAAGTGAATGAACAAGTTTATTCAAAATAAACTATGAATCAACATGAACACTGACAGCTCCCTGAAGTTTGTACGTTATCATATTCGGGTACCTTTTTAATGAGTTTAAACCCTTTTGGTTTCTTGGAATCTTTGTATATCCGTCGCGGCTCGACTCTGACAATACTACGTGTTCTCGTCTTTTTAATAAGTTGATATTCCCAAGAAAAACTTCTATTTTCTTGAAAATCTCGTCAACGTCAATAGTATATTATTACTTGATTCGGTCGAAAAACCAATGCCAGCTACGGCGATTCCCACCGAATGCCGAAAATGCACTATTGGTTGGAATCTCAATATACCGCAAGGAATAATAATAAAAATAACACAACCAACATAATTCATAAAAATATGTATAAACTGAAAGAATCGAAAATTTAGCCACCTACACTCGGCTATCCTGCTCTGAATCCGACCCGGATTTACTTTGATTGTCAACCCATGGTTTCATAAATTTTGAACATGTGGAAGTACGCACTGGTCCCTTATAATGACCTTCTTTCGCGACATCATATCTGTCGTTGTGACCTCATAGGGTCCTAGGAATTTTATCTGAATTTTAATTCCTGCTTCAAATTAGGTTTTTTCAATAGCTACCAAATATCCCTTCTTATATAATCTTGTTTTTTTTCTTCTGAGATTATGAGTTCTTTTATTTTTTTCTTGTACCTTCAAAATCTGTTTTTTGCTTTCCGCTTGAGATCTTTTCTATTTTCATTGAATTTCTGTATTGTAGCCTCTTCCAAAAATTCCTTGATGAGCACTCCTCCTTTATTCTTCATTTTCACGCTGGTTGGAATTTTAAAAGGTGAAGTCCCAATGCTTCTCTGAATAGTGGAATTCAATGCTCTTCGGACGGGCTCTACGTATTTGAACCATCTTCAAGGATCTTCTAAACTGAGTTTTGTGAGAACTGGTATGATAATGCGATTCACTCTTTCAACCGGGCCATTTTCTCTTGGCACTCCAGTAGATATTGTTAAGTTTTGTATACCTTCGTCAATACAATAGTTTTTGAATGTTTCAGCAGTGAAAGCAGTCCCTTTATCTGTTATAATTCTGCTCGGGTTTCCAAAAACCTGCTTTTGTTTTTCCAAACAATCAATAACTTTTTTTTTGTCGTCGATTTGCAACCATATAGCCAGGTGAATTTAGAGAAATCATCAACAATGGCTGCTATATAATGATAATTATTATTAGTTGAAGGCATTGGTCCTAAATGGTCGACATAATATGTATGCAACGGTCCTTCTTGTTTAGGTATTGGATGTAACATTCCCCCTTTTTTCTTTCCTTTCTGTTAACTAATATACAATGTATACAATTTCCCAAACACTTTTGAATTTTTTCCTTCATTTTACGAATACGAAATTCCTTACTCACCACTTCTTCTGTCTTTGGAAGTGCAAAATGACCAATTTCGTGTTCTCTCTTCATAACATCAGTCTGCATCGTCTTTGGAACTACTATCAACTCTCTTCCATTCACAAATTTATAAAGTATATCGCTCTTCACGAAAAAATCTTTATAATCTTTTGTGCTCAATATTTTATTTATTGCCAATATGTGTTCGTAACTCTTGTGCCCGCCTGAATCGTTCTACTACACCATCTTCTCTAGTCAACGTCATCGTCATAACATTTGGGTGACGACTCAAAACATCTACGTGAAACATCTTGTTACCTTTTCGATGTTCAATTTCATATGAATACTCCTTCAACAATAAAGCCCATCTAGCAACTCTGATAGTCAAATCACTCTTAGCCATAGTTTTTTGAAAAGCTGAACAATCAGTTATAATTAATTGAATTCCAAGTGAATATATTCGGAATTCGTTGACGGTTCGAATGATAGCTAAGACTTCGAGTTCATAGCTACTGTATTTTTCTTCAGCTGGAGTAGTTTTCTTGCTCATGTAGTAAACTGGGTGGAATCTTCTATCTTCGTTCGACTTCTGCAACAGACCAGCTCCATAGCCATATTTGCTCGAGTCTGTATGCAATTATGTTTCTCCGCCCTGTTTGTGAATATGTAGCACTGGTTCACAAGATAGACATTTTTTGAGTTTCCCAAATGCCTCTTTCCGTTCATAACCAAAAACAAACCCTTGTTTCTTCCCCAACAGATCACTCAAAGGTTTTGTAATGAGGGGATAATATGAGATAAAATATCCTATCAAACCCAGAAAAGATTGAATTTGTTCAAGAGTCGTAGGTTGTGGATAATTCTTGATCGCCAAGGTTTCATCATTCGATGATGAATCCCAAAAATTCAATCTGCGTTTTCAGCAACTAACATTTCCTCTTTTTTTGTCCAATCCATAGTCTTTTTCCTTCCCAAATGCTTCCATAGAAGACTATAAATCGACCAACCAATGCTCCCGATAAGCGACAGGAATAGAGACTGCATAATAACCGTTATATAAATGCCGCATCACCATTATGGGGAGGACCAACCGCAAACGCAAAGGGAGAATACTGGGCAGAATAGATCTCCTCATTAGACCTTGATCAGATCAGATCAGGGGTGACAGTAGTATGTCGAACACACACGGTCCTAGAACACAAAGACGACTTATATTCCACAACGTGGTCCAGCCCATACTAATGTACGGCGGCGGTGTCTCGAAAGGGATCATAGCTCTAGAGAAAAACCCACAGAAGAAAACTGATAGCAACACAGAGAAAATCGCTGCTTGAGGTAGGATGCGCGTATAGAACTGTCTCCGCGGCGAGGGTATCTGTATGGGTATAATGAGGGTACCTTCGATAGACATACTGGCAAGGAAATGGAGTACACTACACACAAACCTCCAGCCCAATTAAATAGCGCGCCAAGAAAAAAGATTGACATCCAAAGAACAATGGCAACAACGCTGGGACAATGACAGCGATACGGCACAGTGAACAAAACAACTTATCCCTACACTGGAACTGTGGCTGTGCAGTAACCTAGTCGACACGGCTCCTTCAAGTCATACATATAAGAGATGGGTGGAACGGACAAAGACAACCGCGATACAGTATTCAAGTGCGAGCGTGAGATAACACCAAGAACCCAACTGATAACTGAAATAGGCAGAGAATCAACCATTACCATTATTATAACGTAAATGCTAACCAGCAAAGAGCTCTGGTTCAACATCAATAAGTATGTAGTATTCATTATGAATAACAAAGAAAAATAAGAAAGAACACTATAGAACAGACCGCAATCCAGACTGCCGCCTGCGCCTGAAGATATGTCTAATGATAGTCTGTGGCACAGGAGAGTGTAAGGGGTGATTTTAGTAGGTAAGAGACCTGCACTACCGGTTCGTGATGGGACACGAGCTGCTAGTGTACATGATGTTTTTCCATCCCACCAAAAAAAAGTTATATCATGATTGAAACCCAAGTGAGTACTGTATATATCCTTGATCTCAGTCAGATCAAATAGAAATATTAGGAGGAACTTCTGATTGAAAAATTTGAGGTTTGTATAATTTGTTGGCTTGATCGGTGGCAATTTCAGAATCAATAAATACATTCCAAAATCTACCCTTTCAATTGGCCGCGCTATCAGTTTTTTTTGTCTAGTACTGAAATTGCTTTACTGAATTTTGGGTCTAAACAAATCAATACAATATTCAAAATCTGTTGGACCCATTCTGGTACAATTCCTTGACGCCACCACCCTCATAGACGTTTTCCATCTTCAAATGATTTGTCTATCAAATTGAATGCGGGGCTCTGGCGATCATTTCACTCGGAACCGACATCTGTTTGAACGAATTTTATGCAAACACTATAGATTCAGCACGGCGCGCAACGAATAACGGTCAACGTACCAAAATATGCAGCTCACCAATGAGTACCCGCCCTCATAGACGCACGAACACCTGATAGGGAAGGTCTTGGGTTGATACTTGAGAAATACCGGTAAGACGAAGGCAGACCGATGCATTCCGAACGAGAGCGGGGTAATACGTGGCTGTGATACGTGACATGATTGAGTAAAGGCCCCCACAGACGGTGAGATCTGTATCGCAACATGTCCCGATACAAGTGGTGATACACGTATATTTGATTTGTATCAAGTATCTACGTCTCCATCCACGGTGATACGGAATCGTGAAACATCTTTCACAAGCACGTGGTATTGCCGTTTTGCGACATTTATTGAGACGGTGATACTGATACCGTGATACTGATACTGTGATACTGATGTGGTTGTATCAGTATCACACGATGAGATTCATGCAACATGTATCGATACAGATCTCACTATCTGTGGAGGCCTTGATAGCGCACTGCATCAATAGGAAATTGTAAATGATATTATAACTAGGTAAATTCAAATGAAGGATTGGGCCAAGAAACAAGAAAAGAGATAACGGGGTACGAAGGTGTGGATTTGAGTAATGAAATTTCCACATTTCGTTCATTGTGATAGAAAATTCTTTCTATGAATTCAAGTACTCAGTACTCGGAAAGTACTTGATTCTTGAAAGTTTTTCAAGAACCAATTATTCGATTCTTAAAATCATTCGATCCTCCCTAACACTATTGCTGACGCAATAGCGCATCTTCGTCAAGCCAATCACGTAACGCGTTCTTTTCATAGTTCAACGTCGAGTTCCAGGGACTACCGGCGGAATAATAAAAATATTAAAGTCCGAACTGGTGAAAAATATCCAGAAAACATCAGTGCTACTACTCTTGAAGCATATGACGAAGAGTTTCCGGGAAACTCATGAACAGCTATCAAATGATCCACAGATAACCGTTATCGAAGGGATCCCTCAACATAATTTCAGTAATACATTCTTCCACTACCGAATACTCTGTGGAAGATTAAGTCACAGAAGAGTGTGATTTTCTTCGTGGAGGAAAGATCCACACTCATCAAAATTTCCAAGGAAATCCTGAATTTCCAGCGTTTGTTGATTCCGGAAGCAAAATTAATTCTCTCTTGCGAAACATACGAACAAATATCCGTGGTTTTTGAAGATCTTTTACATTTTGACGTCAACAGTGTAGAATTACAGGTGCTTTTGAGCTAGACAAAGAAAGGTATCGGGACAAGTTTTTGTACCTTTCTCTCTGAACGAATTTAATGACCAAATTGAGTTTTTATATGTACAGGAATTTGTTTCTCCTGTGATAATTGGAAGTTTCCCATGCAAAAATTAATCATATATTCGAATTTGGACAGTTTTGAGTTTGAAATACCGAAACTGAGTTTGAACCACAGATTTTCAACAGATTAATTATTCAGAACCCAACTTCCACAGGGTGTCAACATAAGTTGGGACCAATGGAAAGATGGGGTATAATACAAAGAAGCCCCATTTCTTACGCTAGAACTCACGAGGGATGGCCAGAACTTACGTGTGTGTCTCGACGCCTAGCATTTGAATGATGTCGAAGAAAACGATTTAGAAATGCCTAAGAAAGTTGAAGATATCATGAAAAACTTGAAAGTCAAGAATATATTTGATGTGCGCCTACTGGCAACTTCCCATCAGAGCAAAGCACATACCCTATACAGGGTTTAGGTTTGGAACAAATAATATAATTTTTCACTACGTTGTCGCGTAAAAAATGGAATGGATATGGCGTAAACATATTGAATTAATTATCAACACAATAGTGAAATATCTGAACCAAGGTTCGTTAATGGTTCATTATTGATATTTTCAATTCCTTCTGAATATTGATTCAATTTATGTTGAGCAATATTGAGATCATCAACATTTGATTCACTCAATTGAAATGGTTTCAAAGTTTTCGTATTATGTTTTTTAGGCAAATGTTCGCAACACTCGAATTAAATTGATATAGCGTAATTATCCTATAGTTACATTTTGCTGAGCATTCATTATGTTTTTTGAATGTACCTACTCTGATCTAGTATTTTCCAATAAAAATGTATTCATTGAAGTATTCGCCATCACCACTATCCAAGTTTTCAGTGATAGTGCTTCAAAAGGTACGTGAACTATCGATTAAATCTCTATCAACTATTTCACTGATCATTTTGATATCCACGTATATTTCTGCTAGTTTTGAATCCAAAGACTCAGCAATATGTGCGAATGAACTAATATGTGTTATATACTGACAGCGTTCACTTGTCTTCAAAAAGTTTCAGATAGTATGGAGTATGAATTACTCTAAATAAGGTTTCTTTCATCTGAATTGATTCTGGAATGTTGTTTTGTTTTGAGATTTTCTGAAAGGTTTAGAATTTCTCATTTCTGCGATTCTACTTTTGATGATGTCCAGACACTTGTCCTATTACTTTTTGATACAAACTGCATCGTGAACTTTCACTTCGTAGAATGCCTCGAATTTTGTATATAACATATATATGCATTTGAAATGGTTTATTTTTGTTCGTTATTTCATAATATTCAAATATTTATATTATTCTTGTCTTAGACCTGACGTGGTGAATAAGTACCAATTGTGGTGAATATGTACAATAGTTGAAGTATATTCCTCACCATGGATTTTGGTGAACCATCGTGAAACGATTAACTTTTTTCCTTTGATGGGAGTGAGATCTAGGAAATTAATTTTGTTGTTTGTTTCTCTTTTATTTTGAAAAGATGGAATCTTTATTCATTTCCAAACTAAGTATGACGTTTCCTCCTAGTTTTTCATCACCAGAACTTGATATAAGGGAACCCATTGCGTAATCAGTCATTTGTTGAAAAAATTGAAAAGAAATGTGAGAGATACTTCAATTAGCAACAAAAACCACTAGACATTTATGAACAAGGAACATATTGACATTATAACAAATCAGCCATCCTCGAAAACCATTCATATGGTTATAAATGAACGTATGAGCTCATAATTGTTCGCATATTATGTAGATATGCTTCTTCATAAAATACATAGCTGCAACACTTTTTACAATATCCGTCATGAACCTGTGTATTTGAAACTTTATTTTCACTTATTTTTCCATAGCTATAATTGTTTTTTAGGAATTCTTTGTAGCAAATATTCATTTCAACTCCCATCCAAAATTCATATATGAGTTGATAGTTGTTTCTATGATAGATTGAGCAATTGACCAATAACTTCCAAACTCTACACAGCTATGAAAAAATGTGTGAAAAGGAATTTTCGCTACTCAGTATATTAAAAAAATCTTACAGAAATGACAACTTACCCGCTTGAATATTTGAAAAGTTGTATACATGTCATTCCACCATATAGGAAGGTACATACTAATTGCATATTAGCAAATTCGGAGTTGAATCGATTCATTAGGCTGAAAATAGAATGATAATGGACATTAGTATACATGTATTGATCTCAATTTCCTAGAATGGAAATATATTATGTATATTACAATAAACCATTTAAACTTCATCGCACTCGCTCTAAACCATTCCATCCTCATGGTACTCAGTCTCATGGATAACTTATGCCTATAATTTTCTCAGTAACGAGAAGAGATTGGCAGAATATTGCTTGGAATAGTCTTCAGTTGATGCCTTGGTTATGATAAGGATTAGCGGGTTTGGTTTCTCCTGGCCATTGCCTCACTGCCTAGCTTCTTGCTTGTAACTTACTACATGAACACGGGTTCGGGCTGTGGAATGATGGGTTAACTTAGCCATCGGGTGTTTGCTTTCACGTGGCACTGATGAAAATAGCAAGATCATACGTGGTTTTGCTATTTCCTACCTGAACTTCACCCCAACAAACTTACCAGGAAATACAGCGTGAAGGATGGAACCTGTTCTTAGGTGTATGGGGAAACAATTGCATGTCATGTGCGGAGAAGTCCCGAAGCGCCGGAGAACTTGTACCATCCGTGGAAACCTGCCTCATACAGTCCATGTTTTGAGCTAGTAATCACTAGATATACGGGTGGGCTTGCCTCAACTGGCCGGCCGCGTAGACAAGAACTGTAATAATAATCTCCCAAGTACCAGGTCTCTCTCAGCTTCTCATGGGTTGAAAACCAGACGGAAAACTCCCCGAAAAGGAGTAGCAGTGCCTCACAACAAGATCTTGGTGGCACTTCTACCCAGATGAGTCGAAAGCTCAAGGCTCTAAAAATGAACCCCTCATTGGCAGCCAATGGCTCAGAAGG
>JAFIRS010005992.1:0-44940 GCA_018342105.1 Gonioctena quinquepunctata | reverse complement strand
TCCACTAACATGGATAAATTCACACTGATCATTGTGACAAAGATCTAAAGATATATAAGCCTCCAACACATTTTTTCATTCTTGGCGCCGCGCAGCGGCGCAATTTTTTTTTTTTGGTAGACTACGGAGTCAAGACCGCGGAGCGGTCTTGCACGCACCGCTACGGGCGAAGACGCTCCGCGGTCTTGTTGATTTTAGACCGCGGCTTTTACCCCGTGTAAAACCGGTTTCGCGCGGTTCTCGGTTTCGCGGTTCGCGGTTTCGCGGTTCTCGGTTTCGCGGTTCGCGGTTTCGCGGTTCTCGGTTTCGCGGTTCCGCGGTTTCGCGGAGTAGTTTCGGTGACCGCGAAAGAAAAAATTAATCTGTGATCTCTGGAATAAATTTTTACCCGTTTTTTGCATCCGCGAAACGATAATTGCACAAATTTCTGATTCGCAGGCGCAGATTGAAAATTGAATTATTTTGAGGATTCACTACTTCTATTCAAAATGAAACACAATAGTAGCCTCAATACTTTTATTTTCTCATTACTTATGTCAATGCTATATATATTAATTATTTTAACAACTCAACTATGCATTTTCCAGTTAATTTGAGTATTGCGAATGATATTATTCAGTTATTTCAGCACTCAATAATGCGATTAAATAATCCAATCTACTTTCGGAATTCATGCCATATTCTTGAGAAAAAGATTTAACTATGTTATTACATATACGAATAGTTTCCATTGGGATCGCACTGATAGAACTCAATGTCATTGTGACCCCAAGGGAGGGTTTGTGTTGTATTGGGAATTATGAATCTTTTATCATCATCATATGATAGTGCTACTTTATTTTTCAATTCCGTAAACATATCATGTGAGATGCTTCTGAATGAATTCATCTTCCTAAAAATTTTACCACCATTCTCAACTATTTTCTTGTAATCCTCCAATGTCAATTGATTCTTTATCACAGATCTCTTTACCCCTTTGGCTCTCTTTACTTCTGTTGCAAGAGATTGTACATAGTATGCCTTGGCACCTGTACCATAAAAACTAATTATTGATCATTGGGAAACTCATCTTTGAAATTACCCAAGACTGAATTTGTTACAGGTATGCCGAATTTATTATGTTCAATGTAATTAGATGTGTCAAATCTGCTTATATTGGTGCTGATGAAATCATAAAATTGTCGGTATTTACTTTCAGAATTAGAGAATCTGTATCGGTGTAGAGCAGAGAAGCATTCTGACCAAATTCTTCTTTATACATCCATAGTAAAAATCATACATTACAGTCTTGGATAATTCCAAAACACAGAATCCCAAATACAATGGTTTGTCGTAATACACTTTCACTTTACCCATTTGAATCGCAACGAAATTTTCATTAAAAATTGTGCAACTTTTGAAGTTTGGTCGTGCAATCAGAGCCCCTGCTCCCATACTTCTGTGAACATTCTGCCAATGTGTGACAAGCCTTACATCAATCCTATTGTCAACATTTTCCATCGTTTTGCCATAAACTGCATTGTTCATTAGCTTATAGAAATCTTTCTCAGACTTATTATTAGATCTATTACGCATTTGAGTGTTGAGATCGATGTAAGGCTTCATCCAACATGACTGCTTGAATCTTAGGATTCTGTGAGTATGCATAACAATCAAACCATTATTGACAGCCTGTTTGGAATTTTGCTTTTGGAATTTGGTGGCACTATACTTTCTACCAGAAAAGGAAGGTCTTACCCGTGTAAAACCGCAGTTCGCGGTTTCGCGGTTCTCGGTTTCGCGGTTCGCGGTTTCGCGGTTCTCGGTTTCGCGGTTCGCGGTTTCGCGGTTCTCGGTTTCGCGGTTCCGCGGTTTCGCGGAGTAGTTTCGGTGACCGCGAAAGAAAAAATTAATCTGTGATCTCTGGAATAATTTTTACCCGTTTTTTGCATCCGCGAAACGATAATTGCACAAATTTCTGATTCGCAGGCGCAGATTGAAAATTGAATTATTTTGAGGATTCACTACTTCTATTCAAAATGAAACACAATAGTATGCCTCAATACTTTTATTTTCTCATTACTTATGTCAATGCTATATATATTAATTATTTTAACAACTCAACTATGCATTTTCCAGTTAATTTGAGTATTGCGAATGATATTATTCAGTTATTTCAGCACTCAATAATGCGATTAAATAATCCAATCTACTTTCGGAATTCATGCCATATTCTTGAGAAAAAGATTTAACTATGTTATTACATATACGAATAGTTTCATTGGGATCGCACTGATAGAACTCAATGTCATTGTGACCCCAAGGGAGGGTTTGTGTTGTATTGGGAATTATGAATCTTTTATCATCATCATATGATAGTGCTACTTTATTTTTCAATTCCGTAAACATATCATGTGAGATGCTTCTGAATGAATTCATCTTCCTAAAAATTTTACCACCATTCTCAACTATTTTCTTGTAATCCTCCAATGTCAATTGATTCTTTATCACAGTTCTAAACTAAATTTTATCATATTTCCATTTACCTTGGCTCTCTTTACTTCTGTTGCAAGAGATTGTACATAGTATGCCTTGGCACCTGTACCATAAAAACTAATTATTGGATCATTGGGAAACTCATCTTTGAAATTACCCAAGACTGAATTTGTTACAGGTATGCGAATTTATTATGTTCAAGTAATTAATGTCAAATCTGCTTATATTGGTGCTGATGAAATCATAAAGTTGTCGGTATTTACTTTCAGAATTAGAGAATCTGTATCGGTGTAGAGCAGAGAAGCATTCTGACCAAATTCTTTCTTTTACATCCATATAAAATCATACTTACAGTCTTGGATATTCCAAAACACAGAATCCCAAATACAATGGTTTGTCGTAATACACTTTCACTTTACCCATTTGAATCGCAACGAAATTTTCATTAAAAAATTGTGCAACTTTTGAAGTTTGGTCGTGCAATCAGAGCCCCTGCTCCCATACTTCTGTGAACATTCTGCCAATGTGTGACAAGCCTTACATCAATCCTATTGTCAACATTTTCCATCGTTTTGCCATAAACTGCATTGTTCATTAGCTTATAGAAATCTTTCTCAGACTTATTATTAGATCTATTACGCATTTGAGTGTTGAGATCGATGTAAGGCTTCATCCAACATGACTGCTTGAATCTTAGGATTCTGTGAGTATGCATAACAATCAAACCATTATTGACAGCCTGTTTCAAGTTTTTATAATGAACCACATACTTTCGCTTATCATTCAAATTTGGAATCAATTTTGGAATTTTGCTTTTGGAATTTGGTGGCACTATACTTTCTACCAGAAAAGGAAGGTCGGAATGTTTATCGTGCAATTCTTGAGGATAATGTATGTCAACTTCAAGGACATATCCATATGGATCATTGTCTGCCACAGCCATAATGTCTAAATTTGTGATTTCTTCTCGAGTTAACCAAGTGAAATCAGATGTAGGTAATGGTTGTGACATACTATGCCATATAAATTTGTAGCATCCAAATATGAAATGAATGATGATTGCTCATTGGGATCGAAATCAGGCATAAACTTATTATTTGCTATATGCTTCCTATCGCTACATTGACTAATACCTCCGCGGATACCTTTTTTGAAAAAATTTATCATATCAATGTCAGTTAGCAGTTCAAGTTCAATATTTGTATATTTCAACATTGCATCCCAAGATAATCCAGGTGCAGTATAATATTGAGCTGGATCCAACTTATATGTATCTAAACAAATCCGTCTAAAATTCTCGAAAATATCACATAGTAGTAGGACATCAGATTTTAAATATAAATCGAATATTCTCCAAGACTCTTACATTCAAATAGTGCCCAAACACGTTCGGCTCTCATATAATCTTTCTCTGATACATGTTCCTCATTCAAATTGTCATAAAACTGATTTTTTGTCGGTAAATTAGGATGATCCAATTTATTGATGTTGTCCACAAAACTATATGGGAAAACCTTTCTGCCTCATTAAATTGAATTTTTCTTTATCGGGAAAACATTTTAACATCTCTATACATTGCTTATCACAAATTTCCCTTTTAATTTTTCCTTCTTTACTTTGATAGCTATGTGTGTAGAGATGTTTTGTAAACGAAATGTATTTTTCCTTAGTTTGGGGAATAACATCAACCTTATCCTTTTCCTCATACAATTCTTTAATGAACATATGGCAATCATAACCACTCATATTATGACATATAATGGGGATGAAATTTGGTATTTTGAAATTCAAATTACAGGCAGAGTGCGCTGCTGGATATCTTTTTTCTCCCCGTGAGATGGCAGTGATCTCTGACTTTAACATCCCTTTCTTTGAAAGTTTTTCAGATATATCACAAGTGGTGGCATTATGAAATTCCCTTTTCCTCTTCTGGGGTTTGTTTAGTCATTGGTTTGACATACCTCAAATGATTATTATATATATTTCTTAAATCTTCTTCTATTCGCATTGTGAAAACCTTTGCCGCATCAGCACCTCTATATGAAACAAATTTTGTTAATTTATCATCAAAGGAACATTTTATCAGATAAGCAAATGAGTAAGCTTCGTGTTGGAAGGTTCTATTCGTGTACGCGAGTTCTGGATTCGGTTCGGTGGTTTGTATAGGCTTCAGAATCGATTCAAAATCTGCATATACTACAAAGGTACATTCATTTGTCTTTCGAAATTTTCAAACATTAATGTATTACCGGCAACCATTTTCCCAAATTTATTTATTCTGAAATCAGTTTGCGGTACTGTTGTACATACATGATTACAATCGTGCATCTGGTGACGCAACAGTAATCGCTCATTCGAAAAGTACAATAAACATCCATCACAGAAATATTTTTTGTGTTCATGAGCTGAAATTTGACTTGACACCAATCTTGAGAGATCTTTATCCAACAATAATGACTATTTCCCACCTCATCTGTGATAAGCAATAAATTGACATGTCTTCTGAGTTTTCTCTGAGAGTATCGCAAGGGCCCAATCACCTCATATTTGACTCTCTTATTCTCAATCTTAGATTCCAAACCATAAACATTGACTGAAATATCATTCAAATACTCAAACATTTTTATATCACGTAATTTTACTGGAAAATCCATACCTGTTACATTCAAGACAGTCTCATAATGTGGATAGGATGACACCTCCGACACTTTATTATTAGTGGGGAATAATGCAGATGTCACGGCCCATGCAAAGCAGCATTGGTCTTCATTTTTTATGTTGACAACACCTTTTCTTCTCTCAATGAATTCGGGAAGTTTCATGTATGATGATCCGCCAAGTGGACTGTATTTGTTTATGTTCACCTCAAGGAACATAATTTTCTCACAACTCCATCCTGAAAAATTACTTTATTAAACCTTTCATCATTTGCAACAATTATAACTACAAACCTGAATCACGCTCCTCAAACTCCGTACTTTGGGCAATTATAATGTCACGAAATGCATCGAATAATCCATTCAAATCAGTTGATCGATCTGCTATACGATTGGGAGAATTGAACGATTTGATGTCTGTCAATTCCTGTGTTTGAATGACATAACTTCCAAACACTTCCATGTTGACCTTGATGGAGTTGTGTAGTTTAATGTTTTTTCCAATAGCTCGAGTACTTTATTCTTGATATCATTGAAAAAGGTGCATACTCTGTATACATATTCTCACTAGATACTCTGTAGCTGGAAATGCGACATTTGAATGCATTTTTAATGAGGTGTACACCACCACCCAAGTGAACACATGAATTCGTCCTGTGTGCGAGTGTTCTATTGTGAGAGTTGACTTGACAATATGGAAATGTCACATTACAACAATTACATGTATAGAGTGGTGCAGGTGGTGAGACACTGATTCGAAATACTCTTCTCCTGGAATATTTCAGTGAAATACCCCCACCATACAACAAGTCCGATGCGATGCGCAATCTGTATGGATTTGAGGGATTCTCTTGACATTCAGCGCACTCATCAATAATCGCAGTTCATTCTTAGCTCTCTCACAGGACAAACGCCCTCCTCGCTTGGAGAGTACAAGGATTCATGAAGGTCATGACTGCACAGAATATGTATGCCTACACCACAACATTAGTCAAGGTCAAACAAACATCGAGATCAAATCTTGAGGTTGCCGAAACAATCCCAACATCAAAACTTAATGTTATGAATCTCAAGGTCATATTCAAGGTCAAGTCGAATCTCAAAGTCGACCAAACCCAATATCAAAACTCAATGACAAATCTCAAAGTCAAATCTCAAGGTCAAACACACACACACTGCACACCTGCAACTATTCAAGGTCACACGTGACGTCATAGTGGTGGGGGGAGACCCAGAACCGGCTTAAATCTCCTACTGGGGTGGACCACCCTTAACATTTAGGGGGATGATTTGTGAATCTTAACCATCCAGGGCGCGAAAAAAAATTAATTTTTTTTTCTCAATAATATAATTTTCATATTTTAGGACCCTGAAGAAGTTTCAAAATTGAAACGAAAGCTCGGTACAACGTATTAATAGTATATTATGCAATGAGCACAAAATGATGCCCATTTTGCACGGTATGAAATTTGCAGCACGAGCCGAAGGCAAGTGCTGCAATTCATACGAGTGCAAAATGGCCATTTTGTTGCGAGTTGCATACTATACTTTTTCTATGACAACATATCGTTCACGTTTAATACATGCATACATTGCAAAAACTTTGAAAGAAATAAACTGATGATATTTCATTACTCCGAATTCG
Organism: Gonioctena quinquepunctata; assembly: GCA_018342105.1. Lineage (NCBI taxonomy): Eukaryota > Metazoa > Arthropoda > Insecta > Coleoptera > Chrysomelidae > Gonioctena > Gonioctena quinquepunctata. The sequence continues at coordinate 38,163 of JAFIRS010005992.1, read as the reverse complement.
CCGCTAATGGGCTTTCTATCAGAATTAAAATATAAATTGAAGAAATATGTAAATATTTTCTTCATTGCTATTTCTAATAGGTACACGAAATAGAAGCCTATAAATGTATGTATGTATCTAATTGAAGTTGAATGTGCAATTATTGAATATCATATTTGGAGAACTTGATTGCTGAATACTTAATTCTTTTCGAAATTGATAACTTGTCGACGTTGAAGTAGACGACTTCTCGCGATTTTCCATTTCTAAATTCGTTGGTATGCCTGATGGTATGTTCTGTATTGCATTTGCAATTTCATTTGGTATGTCAAGCTTACTTTTCTTCGATCCATCAATATATCCCTCAGCGACTGTAGTAGATTTCCAGCCACCGTGGCGTTTTAACGTGGTTATGTCACCTCCAGCATCAACAAGAATTGTTGCGGAGGATCGGCGAAAGCAGTGCCCAGTATATAATTCGTAATTTGGCAATTTTAATACTTGGCAATGTCTTTTCCCATAGCTCCAAATTTATTCAAACCTATTCTCTGAATGGTACACTTTCGTTTTTGATAATTAATGAAAACCCATAGACCATTAGCATTTTGAGGGCGAAGATTTGCGTATTTTTTATAAATTTCGTAGAATTTGCCAGTTACAGTAAAATTTCGTACTATATTAGTTTTACTCTGGTATTGTTACTAAAACAGCTGAACCAAGATCATTGAAATGAGTAATTTTCATTTGATGTAATTCATGTCTTCTACATGCACCAATTACTCCCATAACTAATGCAACCTACAATGTAAATTAGTTTACTTAAACATATTTTTCATCAAATGGAAATATAAAACTTACTTTTTTTGCCAAATATATTTCATCTGGAGCCTGTTCAATGAAATTATCGATGTCATTTGCTGTAAAAATCTTTGACTTTTTGGGTTTGTAGCCGTTAGACTGCCGATTGAGGAATATAGTTTACACTGATAGGAAAAAACAAATGAAGTGAATGAATAAAGTTTAGTGAGCGATAAGTGCTGCTGCACTTATTTCGCATAAAAAAGTATATTTTTTATATTTTTATTTATTCATTAATGCTTTCAGTTTCAAATATTTGGCAATATCTATATCATTATAGATACTAAGAGTCGTTCCCAGCATTGAGAAGTGTGACCACAAAGTGGAACTTTTTAATTTTTTGGCTTAGTCGCCAAAATAAGCCATTAAAACGTTCTCGGAAAACGATTTTGTCTTTTGATCTACCTTCCATTCCAAAAAAAGGTTATAAGCGCGTTGATACATACTCTTCGACGTTTCCGGTAATGAATTCAGTGTTGTTACCTTCGCTGCTTCTATTATGTTCGGAGGTGTCAAATCTAAGTCAATATCACTATTAGTTTCCATTTTAATTAATAGTTTTTATAGAAAACAACTTTGAAATTACTCGTTACCTACTAAAACTTTGACAGAAACGATCTGCTGACATTTCATCAATTTGTCGGTGGACGTCATAATTTGACAAGCCGTAGTCGTCGTGATTTTAGAGTGAACCTAGACCTAACACGAAGTATTCCATTTCGCATTTGTTGCTTAGCAACTTGCCTAGCAACCGATGCAAAAATGAAATTCTGTAAAAAATGTGCTTGTTTATGATTGAAGTTATAAAATGAACATTTATCGAGGTTGTCGTAGAAAATAGTATATTATACAATGAGCACAAAATGATGCCCATTTTGCACGAGTATGAAATTAGCAGCACGAGCCGAAGACAAGTGCTGCAATTCATACGAGTGCAAAATGGCCATTTTGTTGCGAGTTGCATACTATACTTTTTCTATGACAACATATCGTTCACGTTTAATACATGCATATATTGCAAAAACTTTGAAAGAAATAAACTGATGATATTTCATTACTCCGAATTCGCCGCTAATGGGCTTTCTATCAGAATTAAAATATAAATTGAAGAAATATGTAAATATTTTATTTATTGCTATTTCTAATAGGAACACAGAAATAGAAGCCTATGAATGTATGTATGTATCTAATTGAAGTTGAATGTGCAATTATTGAATATCATATTTGGAGAACTTGATTGCTGAATACTTAATTCTTCTCGAAATTGATAATTTGTCGACGTTGAAGTAGACGGCTTCTCGCGATTTTCCATTTCTAAATTCGTTGGTATGCCTGATGGTATGTTCTGTATTGCATTTGCAATTTTATTTGCTATGTCAAGCTCACTTTTTTTCGATTCATCAATATATCCCTCAGCGACTGTAGTAGATTTCCAGCCACCGTGGCGTTTTAAAGTGGTTATGTCACCTCCAGCATCAACAAAAATTGTTGCGGAGGATCGGCGAAAGCAGTGCCCAGTATATAATTCGTAATTTGGCAATTTTAAATACTTGGCAATATCTTTTCCCATAGCTCCAAACTTATTCAGACCTATTCTCTGAATGGTACACTTTCTTTTTTAATAATTAATGAAAAACCATAGACCATTAGCATTTTGAGGGCGAAGATTTGCGTATTTTTTATAAATTTCGTAGAATTTGCCAGTTACAGTAAAATTTTGTACTGTTTTGGTTTTACTGTCTGGTATTGTTACTAAAACAGCTGAACCAAGATCATTGAAATGAGTAATTTTCATTTGATGTAATTCATGTTTTCTACATGCTTCCATTACTCCCATAACTAATGCAACCTACAATGTAAATTAGTTTACTTAAACATATTTTTCATCGAATGGAAATATAAAACTTACTTTTGTTGACAAATATATTTCATCTGGAGCCTGTTCAATGAAATTATCGATGTCAGTTGCTGTAAAGATCTTTGACTTTTTGGGTTTGTAGCCGTTTGACTGCCGCTTGAGGAATGCTTTCAGTTTAAAATATTTGGCAATATCTATATCATTATAGATACTAAGAGTCGTTCTCAGCATTGAGAATAAGTGTGACCACAAAGTGGAACTTTTGAATTTTTTGGCTAAGTCGCCAAAATAAGCCATTAACACGTTTTCGGAAAACGATTTTGTCTTTTGATCTACCTTCCATTCCAAAAAAAGGTTATAAGCGCGTTGATACATACTCTTCGACGTTTCCGGTAGTAAATTCAGTGTTGTTACCTTCGCTGCTTCTATTATGTTCGGAGGTGTCAAATCTAAGTCAATATCACTATCAGTTTCCATTTTAATTAATAGTTTTTATAGAAAACAACTATGAAATTACTCGTTACCTACTAAAACTTCGACAGAAAGGATCTGCTGACATTTCATCAATTTGTCGCTGGACGTCATAATTTGACAAGCCGTAGTCGTCGTGATTTTAGAGTGAACCTAGACCTAACACGAAATATTTCATTTCGCATTTGTTGCTTAGCAACTTGCCTAGCAATCGATGCCAAAATGAAAAAAATTTTTAATTGGTTATAAAATGAACATTTATCGAGGTTGTCGTAGAAAAAGAGTTTTTCATAATTCAACACTTGTGCTGATTAGTTATTCCCCACTCTTCATACCAATTTTCAGTCTTATAAAATTCTGTACAAATTGTTCTTGTTTATGATTGAAGTTACGGTTTTTATATATATATATATATATATATATATATATATATATATATAAATATATATATATATATATAAATATATATATAGTGAAAAGATAGTCGTTGCTGACTAGTTAGGTGTAACAAATTGATTTTTGGGGTATGCAGCAAAAGAAAAAGTGTACTCTTTAAAGTTTGTCCAAGCTTTCGGAATGTTTTATTTCCATCTTCAGGGATACTACAATGAAGAATTGACCAAATTAGTGTGTCATTCGGACCTTAAGGTACTAATAACTTACATCTTTGTTGAGATTAGTTTCTATGTTGTTTATGAATGTGCTTCATGTAAAGTAGGGTGAAATATAAGTTCTGAATTTGAAGTTGGCAACACATGTTTTAAATCGTCAACTACATGTGTATAATTAGTTGACGATTTAAAACATGTGTTGCCAACTTCAAATTCAGAGGCTTTTTACCTGTTGGAACTATACTTGGTGCAGAATTGTCGTTTTTGTAGAGGCACAATTTTAAATGATAGAATATATAGTAAGAAAACTGAAGTAGATCGATAATTATCCCAACTATTGGCATTAACACTTATCGCATGTCACAAACGAGTTATAAACATCTCGCTGTTCATAATATAAATACACATAAACATGCAATATGTATCCTCTTAATATTATATAACTATATACTAGTAGGGTAAATATAAAATTAACAGTAGGGTTTTAGGTTCAGACAAAGGGACATATAGTATATTCAAAGCAGAATAAATATATAAGATCAAAGCATCTTTATAGAGCCATTTATACTTTTTTTACGTTTGAGATCAGTATGGTAGTATGGAGTAGGAGTATTAGGCATACGACTGGATTCAATATTTTTTTAGTATTGAAATTTCAGGTTAACAAAGTCGTGTATATTATTTCTTGCAATACAAGAAATCCATTTGTTGATTTTTGTATATAAGTTTAAATTATATATGCCTTTTATCTGGCTCGGTATCAAGCTGTAGAGTCTGGGTGCAAGTTACATTGACGTTGACCTATTGTTTTTCCACAACGTGGTAGTATAGTTGCGATATATGTTTGGTGGTGTAGTTTTCCACCACTAGAAAGTGGCCCCCACGTCGCAGACCCATGACTCACCACTTCAAAGTTATAACCTCGAAATTGCGGGTACATGTCCATTAATTGTTAAAAAAGGACATGTTGCAAGTATAGTGGATTTATGCAGCTCCAATTAACAATTATCAAGTAACAATTATCAATTAACAAGTAATGAAAATGATAGCATTTATGCAAACTGAATTAACAATTAAGGTATGAATATTAGGCAGGCGTACAACTCAGATATCCGATCTATCTTTTCATACAAAATCGAGAAACATGGTCTATTGAAAACGCATAATCTTTTTCATTTTGAATAAATATTTCACGTTTCACATAACAGGTAAAACGAAATTTTTGTTAGCCACAATAAAATAATTTGAGAAAAGTTAGGTTATTACCAAACCGCAGTCACTTGAAAATCAAGGAAAATTGTCTATTGAAAACGCATAACCCATTTCATTTTGAACAAAAATCACTCATGTTTCACGTAACAGGTAAAACAAACTTTTTGTAAGCCATAATAAAATTGTTTGAGAAAAGTTAGGTTAGCTTTCGTCATCGCTCGGACCAATCCACGGTCACTTGATAGTGAATTCTAAAGGTAATTTTCAGTGACTTTCATTAAATGCGAACAGTGGCAATCACTTATGGAGATAGCAAGAACGTGGCAACCATCACCACATATCACAATCAAGTGCCTGCCTCATTGAAGGTTTCATGGAAGTTACCAAAACGTCACCGCTATTATAATACTCTCTTGAAAGTGATTGTGACTTCTAAGCGATATTCAAGTGGTACAGGATGGGTTACCGCAACGGTTATTTTCCACTTTTAAGTTTATCCTTTAAGGTGGTTTGCTTAGTGGCTATAATGTTTTAGGCACCTCAATTGACACTAAGAAGTTATAGAATTGTGGAGTGGCTACCATAGATGGGAATAACGTGACTACAACAATGCAAATATAAAATTTCAGTCATTCTTACTGTATAATGGTGGATTAAGTGGTGATTACGTGATAACCACCGATACAAAGTTGCCTTATCAGTTTCCATCACTATGATGCTGCTTGGGATATGAAAATTTTTGTAGGTTTGCCATTCAATAATGAGTTCCATAATGTATATAGAGGATTATATTCGATATTCCATAGGCCGATATAAAAGAAATTGTCACTGAGACCCCAATTTTTTCAAACATTCTGATTTCAACAATGTTTTTGAATTATTCCTATATTTGAAAAATAAGCATAGTTGTACCAAGATTTTATTTTCACCATACCCAATATATAATTGAGTCCTACATAATTAGTATATCACATAAATATTCTGAAATAGATTTCGGTCATCAAATTCTATATTCAGATCTTCATTCATTCAATTTCTTCCAATTTCCTGGGTTTCCTTTTCCCCGGAAGTGGAAAATATCAGTAATATATATGTTACTGCGTTTAATGTTTCAGGATATTTATTCATTTAGGTCATCCAACAGATGATTCACGACAGAGATAGACATTGAATATAAATATAAATATAATGATGCTTCGGAAATTACCCGTGTACCCCATTCAAACGTCTAGATAACTGCAATAATAAAAAATTCACTAGAAGAATTCTATAGTTGTTTCTTCATTGTTGAAATTTGACACATAGCTTGATCTATTGGCTGATCAGTATCCATGTTATACCTATGGTGCTTTATTCTGTTTCCGTTCAACAATATATATATATATATATATATATATATATATATATATATATATATATATATATATTGTTATGTTATGAAAACCCAGTTAGATATTTTGAAAAGAAAAAACCCATAAAAAGAATAATTACTAACTAGTTATTAGTTTCAAGAGATTGTTTTGACATAATTTTGGAAGTTCCATTTATTTGTAAGCCTATGTATAATATGTATAGATAAAAATGTCAAAATACTATAACACAATCAATTTCATACACTGTCATAATGATTATAACCCATAATTGGTGAAAAGACAACAAAAAGTCTAGTTTTACAAAATTTTCATGAATAAAAAGTGATCAACACATTTATAAATTTGAAACATACAGTATATGAAATTGTAGCTAACTAAAAGTAGCCAATGGTAGAACAACAAACTTCTTGATGAGATTAGCCAATCAGGGAATAGATGGTCATATGGAAAGTTGGAAATTGTGAGAGAATAGCAACGGGGTGATGTCATAAGCAATTATTATTGAAATATGTACATAGTAATAAGAATGGGAAAATAGTTGTATATATAAATTATATAAGATGAACCCAAACAGTGAAATGTGACAATTTGGTGCGCGAATTCAAACATTCAAATGAAAAAGAAGAGGGAAAATTGATATCCAAGGAGGCAGAAAACAAAGCCACAGGAGATCGAAAATAAATTTACAAGGGAATGCCACGCAATATTTTGGGAGAAAGAAAAAATGAAATAATTCCAACATTAGAAGAGAAAAACCAATATTACCTTAATTATACAACATATCCAAGTGTCCAAAGCTGAATTCTGCATATGTATGGTTCCTGATTTATGGTATTGGAGTTCCTGATAGAGCTTGGAGTGAGAAAGGATCCAGTTTCAGGGCATATCTTGAACACTGACATCTCCAGCAGGTATAAAAGCTTTAATAGTGCACATCCGGTCCATGAACAATATCACAAATAACGTATCTCACATCTGAAGAACTTCATTTCACTTTATTTTGAACCATAATATAATAAAAGGAAAATTCACTCTCAAGGAAAAAGTGAGGTTCTGTCTATCTATCCATGATTTGGTTTTAATGATTATCCGTGAATATTAGTATATTCACATTAGTATAAGTTATTTCTCGTAGGCCAGGTAAAATTAAGTCTTCCTGAATAAAGGAAATAATTGCTTTTTGATACTTTGTTGTTTATTTTCTTACAATGATCAACAATCATAACAATGACCATTGAATAAACTGAAATTAAACAGCAATGGCTAGTGGCTCTATTGCCTGAACCGGCTATCTGAGGTAAGAGGCATACCAACTGTTGCTTAGCCGTGGTGAGAAAAGTGATAACAATTGGCAGCAGCGTGACGAGAGAAAGGTGACGTTCGCTAGCAATTATTATTACAGCATACAATATATATACAGGGCGAAAATATCTATCTATATAATATCAATTTGGCTCACATAGAATAGCGAAAATCATTAGCAATCTTCATTATATAAAAACAATTATTATATTACAAATTTAGCATTCCATAATAATATATATATATATATATATATATATATATTATTCCAATGTTTTCATTTTCATGAGGATTTTCATATTGTCCCACGTGGCCGCGTATAAGACATTATATGGTAGTTGATTCAGCTAGTTTTGATTTTCCAATATCGCAGTCCCTTACATTATTTTTGTGCTCGAATTTCCTCAATATCAATGGTCTTGAGGTTAGTCCCATATAAGTTTTCCCACGCACAAATTTTTTAACCTGTTTTTTCCGGCCAACACAGATCTTAAGGTAGTTCTTGTTATTTCTTGTTGGCCAGAAAATTACTTTCAATATTTCTACTATATATTCCTTACCTTACCCAGCAACGTCGAATGCGGTTAGCACTTGGATGGGAGACCGCGCTCGCCAGGGAAAAGATCCCTACCCCTGTTCACAAGCGCAAGATTTCCGATTGGAGAAAGTGTGCCTACCGGCCTCGTTTATTAGCCCAGATAGAAGAAATCGGCCGACATCAAGTTAAAAAATAAAATAAAAATTCAGTCAGAACAGACACTGCTATGCTTCGGTATCCTTCCATCAAAGTGGGATTTATATTATTCAGGGAATCCCTTTTTTGAGCTAGAAATCGCATAATAAAATATAATATGATGGACTAAGAAACATTGATCAGTTGAATGGAATATTATCCATAATATATGAATGAATGGCATATGTATATCATTCTTTCTTTATTTGAAAAGAGATAAGGGCACGTGTACAATTTCGAGAACATATTTTTATAGATCCATTCGGAAGTAGTTCAGGAAGTTTTGTAAAGTGATGAGCAAGCATTTTTGTCCCCGTGCACAATGGTAATTTTTATTGGAAGGAAGTGAGGAAGTAATCGTTGAACTTTTCCTATTGAGCATTCAAGGACAAGTTCTTGAGGAACATACCGAAACTATTTGCGATAGAGTAACCCTATATAATACGTTTGGAAGTATGGAACTAACTCCCAACAAACCTTCTTGCGGAACGGAGTATTTCCCATTTATAACAATTAGCCAACGGGAAAATAATGTATCAAGTATTTCAGTTCCATATTGTTACACGTTTTTCCCAATGTTCCGTACCAAAAAACTCAAAACGGGGTAGTGATGATTTCACTCCAATATCTCTCTGTCCATTTGCCTGTAAAATAACGGATTCGTTCCAATCATTCTCAAAAAGGCGGAAAATAATATATGAATAGAATGAATCTTGGTGAAGTGCTACAAGAACTTCTGATGATTAGCCAAATTCCTTCTTCGGCTATGGAAATGCACTAAAGTGAAAAATGATCTTCCGAAACTAGTTGAAATAATGAGGGATATCTGATAATATACATATGAATGTGATAAAAACACTTGTATCTGAAAGCATTTTTTGTTTGAGATTTAAGAGATTTTCGAATTTTTATTTTATGTACGTTAAGCTATGAAAATTATATATTTTCATACCGACAAGTGGGATTTCAAATGAAAGAACATGGGATGTATTTCATGAAAAAAATGCAATAAATTGGTTGTACCACCTCTTCATCTCCTGAAATATCAATTAAAAAAATTGTAAAAAATTGTTGAAAATTGGTAATGTTTTGATGAAATATAGAGGTAAATTTAGGCACTATTTTCGGTGAAATATCGAGTGAGTAAACAAATAATATTTTTCAACCTCGTCGTGTGAAATATATGAAAACTAATCCAAAAGAAGACGAAAAGGATCTTTCATTAAATTTCGAAAGAGAAATTGGAAATTGTAATAAGCTCCAACTTTAAAGTCCTATATAACTTTAATATATCTGAATCCATATCCAACACTATACTTGGTCCCCTGCATGTCGGTTCTTCGTACCCCAAAAAATTGATATGAATACTACACAATTCTGTTATTAGAGAAGATGGAAGATATCCTTGTTAAAATGCCTACAAACTCATGGATACCTTCTTGACATAATTCCTGAGTCACGAGTGATGTCAATTATTTCAAATGAATTAACATTGATCACCACGAATGGAACAAAAGACTTCTATAATAACTATGATGTGAGACTGAAGCAGATATCCAGAATAATAGCTGTTTCCCCATGATTCATTCGCTGGTTCCAAACTCGAAAAAATAAAAGAACAAAATACCGATTTCTATTTGGAATTGAAAAGTCCAGATCGCACCTAACCTACAAATTCGAAATCCCTATTTTGAATAATCAATTTGTATACTATATAGTACGTTCCATCAGTATTTTATTATTAAATTCTAAGGCAGTGTATGCAAATCTTCAGAAATTCCACGAAAGCCCTTATTATACAAAACGTTCATTTCATCTCCTATGATGAGATGAATCGTGTGTGAAATCATGTTGATTGAAAGATAATCTTGAATTCGTGACATCTATATTTCAAGAATGTATATAAACAAACGTGAAGTCTTTTGTTTCACTAAATTATTTTCACTAAACTGGGATTACACATGTTTCGCTATAATAGCTTCTTCAGATGGAGATAATATTATCTATTGCATAGCAAAACACGTGTCGTGGTTTTATAAACCTACTTTAGTGAAAATAATTTAGCGAAGTAGGTGTCTTATAGTGAAAGATAAACGCCATGTGAAGTGGAATAAATAGAAAAAATCGAATTGAACGGTTTTCTTCACATAAAAGATTCAATATGAATTGAACCAGAAAATGGTAGATCTCAGGTGAAAAACAACTACTTTCCTGACGAATACCACGCAGAACGTTGAATGATATTCACCTGAAAATCCATGCATACCTCCATATAAATGGACATTGAATGCAAATGTTTCTTTCTGATGAGCTCGATTATGTTTAATTTATGTCGTGTTCACCTAACAATCCGCATACCGATTTCAGGCTTTTTTGGCACTAGGTGCCGCCAGTTAAAAGTTTTCTTTTCCGGCGTACCTATAGGTGTTATAGACTCGATGATGGTTTTGGTTATGTTGTGTCTCGCTTCAGCCAGAGCTCTTCGGACCTTTGGCTGGTTGACTACTCCGTACTGATGAGGGCCAAAAAAGCCTGAAACCGGTATGCGGATTGTTAGGTGAACACGACATAAATTAAACATAATCGAGCTTATCAGAAAGAAACATTTGCATTCAATGTCCATTTATATGGAGGTATGCATGGATTTTCAGGTGAATATCATTCAACGTTCTGCGTGGTATTTGCCAGGAAAGTAGTTGATTTTCACCTGAGATCTACCATTTTCTGGTTCAATTTATATTGAATCTTTTATGTGATGAAAACCGTTTAATTCGATTTTTTCTATTTATTCCACTTCACATGGCGTTTATCTTTCACTATATGCTAGTCGGGCTTGCCACTCCTACTGCGAAGGAATCTTTTATTTAGAAACCTATCGAGGTGGGAGATTTTCGGAGTGTTTCTTTCTGTCACTAGGTGCCGCCACTTAAAAGTTTTCTTTTCCGGCGTACCTATAGGTGTTATAGACTCGATGATGGTTTTGGTTATGTTGTGTCTCGCTTCAGCCAGAGCTCTTCGGACCTTTGGCTGGTTGACTACTCCGTACTGATGAGGGCCAAAGAAGCCTGAAACCGGTATGCGGATCGTTAGGTGAACACGACATAAATTAAACATAATCGAGCTTATCAGAAAGAAACATTTGCATTCAATGTCCATTCATATGGAGGTATGCATGGATTTTCAGGTGAATATCATTCAACGTTCTGCGTGGTATTTGCCAGAAAAGTAGTTGTTTTTCACCTGAGATCTACCATTTTCTGGTTCAATTTATATTGAATCTTTTATGTGAAGAAAACCGTTCAATTCGTTCGTTCCGATTTTTTCTAGGTGTCTTATGTTTGCTATAATATGGATTTTTATTAACCGACGAAAAAAAAGGAGGAGGTTCTCTAGTTGATGCGTATATTTTTTATCAGTTGTTTTTTACAGAGTTGTCCGATTTTGATGATTTTTTGTTTAATGGATATGGTATACCTCAAAGTTGGTCCCATTTAGATTTGAAAAGAAATCCACTCCCAAGGGTAGGAAAATGGGGGATGATTGTTGGTTCACCCACTGACTTTTAACTTCTTAACCGATTCTACCACGCATAACTCTGGACGTTAGTTCCACTGAAAAATACATCCCTAAGGGTAGAAAAATAGGGGATGATTTATTGATATTACACCTGTGAACCGATTCTGTTGAAACTTGGCACACATATGTAGTTCTGATGACACCACAACATAATGGTGGCCCGAATTAAGTTGATGATGGAGATGGAAGACAGTCGAAGGATCTTCTCAACATTTCACATGTACATATCTAATTATATGTCCTGACCAATTGACTCACTGATTGACTGATATACGGTCAACGCCCAGACCAATCCGCTGGCCCTAAGAGCTAAAATTTTTACAACATGTTTTTTGAAATTTCATCCTCAAAGGGGTGGAAAGGTAGGTGAGAAGGGGGTGAAAGTGAAAATACAGTTGGTTTTGAAATTATGCGTATGGAAATTAGTATTTGGGCTCTTCTTCACTAATAAAGATAAATGTGTTTCAGGATTTTCAAAAATTCAACCCTAAAGGGGTAAAATGGGGTTTGAAATTCTGTATAGTTAGTTTTAAAGTTGGGAGGGGGTTGGTATTTGAGTTCTCTGTTACAAAAATCAGTTTTTCACTGTTTTTCATTCAGCTCCTAAATGGGTGAAAGTTTGTAATGGAAGTTCTGTTAGTTTTCAAGTCAGGGTCGCAGAAATTAATATTCTAGGTCTTTGTAAGGGATAAAGAAAAATATGTTTCAGTGTTTTTATAAATGCAATCCCAAGGGTGGGGAAAGAAGGGTGAGGGGGGGATGTGTCAGGGTTCGGTTAGTCCTGAAGTTAGGATTATAAACATTGGTATTTGAGTTCTTTGTTACAAATAATGGAAGCGTTTTGATCGTCCGCTAGTTAAAGGCTATGTGACGTTACATCAAATTGAATATGGCGTCCTCTAGAGGACATAAAGTCATGAACTAAAAAAAAATACATTCAAGGTTGTGTAGTGGGCATCAAATGAAAAAGCTTAATTAGCACATTTCAAATATATTATATATATATATATATATATATATATATATATATATATATATATATATATATATATATATATATATATATATATATATATATATATTGATATAGCTAATACGTTTTTCATTATGGGCTATGGTACACATGTTAAAATTATATAAAAAATCAAAACGTGTGTTATAATAATGACATAAGCTAAGGGTACCTCCACGCGGAATATTTGCTAGGTACATGTAAAACAATGAAACCTAAACAAAGGAAAATGTAAAGTAGCTCTGTAAATACTTCATCACGAAATTATAACCCAAAAGTAATTTAAATAAAAAGTAGGTTCAAACCCGACTACTGAAAAATCGCGCTCTAAAAAGTATGAAATAAAAATAAGTTCAAAAACTGAAACGTGACCACTGGAAAATCACGCTCTAAAAAGTATGAACTAAAATCAAGTTCAAAAACTAAAACCCGACTACTGAAATATCTCGCTTTGAGAAGTATAAAACAAGGAAATATTCTGATCTGAAATTATTATTTACAAAATATTCAATATTTATCATCTATTAAATAAACAACTCACACGCAATATATTTGAATGAATTCAATACATATTCATAGTGATGTTCATAGGATAGCAGTGGTCATATGCCACTTTGTCCCAAAGCGTATGATCGCTTACTACTGTTAGAATGTATTGATTTGTTAGGGTAGGTGGCATATGACCACGGCTATCCTCTGAACATCATTATGAATATGATGTATTGAATACATTGAAATATATTACGTGTGAGTTGTTTATTCAATAGATGATAAATATTGAATAGTTTGTACATAACAATTTGAGATGAGAATATTTTTTTGTTTCATACTTTTTGAAGCGTGATTATTCAGTAGTCGGGTTTAAGTTTTTGAACTTAATTTTATTTCATACTTTTTAGAGCGTGATTTTTCAGAAGTCGGGTTTCAGTTTTTGAACTTATTTTTATTTTCTTTTCAGTTTCTTTTTGCGTCGGTATGATTTTTTATTAAAAAGTCTTCTCGTGTATCGGCCGCATCAATACAAACTTAAAAAAAAAACTAATACTAACTTTCTGGCCTTATGGTATTTCAAACAACAGTATTATTTCCACCTGAAGAAGCTATTGTATAGCGAAACACGTGTCGTAGTTCTGTAAATCCAGTTGAGTAAAAATCATTTTTTTAAAAGTGTCTTTTGTTTGCTTCAATATGTATTTCATCAAGTATTGGACGCATCAATTAAAAACAATATATATATTGTTATGATTGGTTGGTTATTGATTTTAAATTTATATATATTTTCGTGAATTTATTTCACATATTTCAATTTCTGAATCCCTATCGTAACAAATGAAAACTCCGGCTATGTTATCTTACCATTCTCTTTTTAAACCTTTTATTTATCCTATCCCAACTCAGCCAGGTACGCCCATGAACATGAGTCAGCTCCATCTCAGCAGTAGGTTCTGTGGTCTGTATTGCCGACTTGGCACTAACGATCCGTAAGAAATGCTATTCAGTGGGAGAAAAGTGTGGTTAGATCAAACACAGATTGCAGAGAATAAACAAATGGTTGTTTTTATCCAGCTAAAAATCTTAAAACTGCCCTTCTCTGCGATAAATACCTTATACTAAAAGAAACAATAATATGAAATGGTGCAATTTGAATATAAGTAATGATTATTAATAGGAAGAATATTTAAAATTATGGTCAGTCCTTTGGCATGGAATTTTGATGGATGTTCAGCCAAAACAATGTAAACAGTGGATCGGACACTCAAAGTTATTGGATAAATATACGAAAAATTGCACTTTGGTGAGTTCGGTGATTAGAATACCTTGTTGCTCCTTTTCCTGTGATGTATCCAGCTCCGTGGACGTACTTTTGGAATTGCAATGATAGCTTACGTGCATTCTTTCATGGATTTCTATTCTATACCAGGTAAGTGGAAATTTTTGATAACTTATTTCTCCTAGTTGTGCCTTTTAGAAATGTATCTCGTTCGGGAATCTTTTAACCAGTTTTTTCTTGAATTGTCTATTAATATCTCTTTCAAATTTTCGTACGTGGCTTCCTTTTTGTAACTTTTTTCAATATCCTCCAAACTTGTTATCCTCTCTCATGGCAACACACATCTTTTTTATTTTCTCACAGATATTTTGAATTTTGTGTCACTTCCTACCTACTTATTTGTTATTCTAATTACACTAATGATTTTATGAATGGAAACTAATTCTAAATCTTACATACTATTTACAAATTGGTATAAAATTATATTTTTACAATTTCTGCCATCACATCTTTCATATATCATCACTTTTCCCATACAAACTATTTCGATATCCCATTGGTGGGTTTCCCGTTGATGTAAATTGTCATACAGGATGTTCAAAACTTATATATCAGTTGATGTTACTTTGAATTTAATGTTTTCTATAAATTTGAATTTTGACATGATTTAATTGTGGATTTTCATTAGATATTTCGTTGGTCACATACTTTTGATAAAAGAACTACTTCAGGACTGCCCTCTTGATACATATGCACCGACTAGTGCATAGTATAAAATTATATAATAGTAAAAAGATAAAGAAAATTGCAAAACAACATAGCATTATCGACGATAACTAAAATACCTGATAATAATAATGATAATTATAAGTATCGTAGAAAATGTTTGTGGCATTAAGACGTCTGAATGCCACAAACATTTTCTACGATATTTTTAATTACAGACGCTATCCACCACCACTTATTTGATAATTATAAGTTTAAATATTTTACAACATTTCCTATTCCTATTCCTATATATATATATATATATATATATATATATATATATATATATATATATAAATATATATATATATATATATATATATATATATATATATATATATATATATATATATATATGAAAGTTGAATTAAAAACAAATTTAAATATAAAAAAGTGTTTTAGGAATATCTATGATATCGGAGTACATACAATACGAACGAACGACTATTTGCTTTCAAAGTTCAAAACTGAATTATACAAACATCCATACGCTTTTCAGGAAACCATTGAGTAAACATCCGAAAATTAAATTTTTCGCGAGATGCGCATTCATTGTCCTCCGACTTGGAGGTAAGTCGTCTATTAATAATTGTATTTACGACGAGAGACCGCATCATTGCCCCCATTTCTTCAGATGACGCTAATGCGGATGACTCACAGAATTATCGCACCCTTGGCCGTTGTGTAATTAATCCGCTTACGTTTCAAAGTTGCAGCTTTTTTCGTGGGGAAATTAGCTCCTCTACTCTACCGATAGTCACAGTAGTCACACGTATATCCCATTCAGATATACGGGGGCCCCTGTGACATCACCGCACATTGAAAATGGCATCGATAATTCATAGATTGTGAAATTCATACTGGCTGAAGTTTGGCTGAATACTCGTACGAATGTTTAATAATAAATACTCTGGTCAACACGTCTCACAGTCTACAGTGAGCAAAATAGAAACAAAATTTCGTGAAACTGGACATGTAAAAACTATTCAAAAACCAGGTCGAAATGTTAAAATGGATGAGGAAAAAAGTTAGATGTACTGTTAGCGATTGAGGAAAATCCGCATATGACAAGTAGACAACTTGCCGCCAATAATGATGTGAGTAAATCATCGATATTGAGAGCTTTACATGAAGAGAAATACCATCCTTATAAAGTTCAGTTGGTTCAGGAGTTGAATGAGGATGATCCTGATAGAAGGGCAACGATTCTGTGAACTGATGATGGACAGAATGGAAGCAGATTTGCAGTTCATAAACAAAATTATTCATTCTGATCAAGCTACTTTTCATTTGAATGGAACGGTTAACGGAGCTCCACCGTATTACAAACGTATTGTTAGATATTATTTGAACGAAGTTTTTCCCAATAGGTGGATTGGAAGACGTGGAACGAATGAATGGCCGCCTAGATCCCCCGATTAGACTTCTCTCGATAACTTCTTATGGGGTTATTTGAAATCGAAAGTATATTTCAAGAGACCAGAAAATATTGCAGATTTAAAAGTTAGGATAATGGTAGAAATTAACAACATAACCCCTGAAGTCCTACAAAATGTTGTACGGGAATTCCAAGATAGACTTGCTTATTGTGCTTCTGAACATTTATTTTAATTGTAAAATGAATTGAAAAATACTTCCTAAACATTATGTGACATTACTTCCTTCATTCTACGTAAAGTATCCTAATTTTATATTTTCAAAATAAATTTTCTCAGTTATTTGCACTAAATTTAAAAAATTCCATATTGCTGAACAGAGAATGAAAATCCTCTTCGAACAAGGTGCCTCACGACCCCTCTTCTCATTTAACATTTTTGGGGTGATGCTCATAATGCAGAAGGGGGTGATATTTTCAGTCTGTAAATTGTCAAATTGACAATAGAAATCGACCTGTTTCAGGTTTTTCCAAACAGATACATAATAAAGCTAAACATGAATTTATTCCATACCTATGGACTGCACTGTATATATATATATATATATATATATATATATATATATATATTTCAGGCTATTTCGGAAACGGCTTTAACGATTTGGATGAAATTTTGTATTTAGATAGAGTTTCGCTTTTAAGTTTATCTATATAGGCGTCTTTCCTGAAAAACCGCTATTTTACACAAAAAAAGTATTTATTACGAATTGATATGTATAGCGCCATCTCGTAAATTTTTGAGGTACTTGCACTGGTACCTCTAAACTTTGTGAGATAGCGCTATATAACATTATCCAAATTCAATGTTTATGTTTTTCTTTGGTTAGTCCAAGAAACTCATACGGTTTATTTGAAATGTGTATTTGTAGACAACATGTGCACTAGGTGAGATTGTTATACAATTGTATGTGATGAGTATGTGATTCGTACCTCCGAAAAAACTCGATTTTACAGAAAAAATCACCGAGCTAAGCTCGGTCGCCCAGGTACTTAGTAAATTATACGACAGACGTAATTACTTCAAGAAATACAAATTAACTCATTTCTGTCAAATCTTTCCACTTCCTTGTTCTCATAACTACAATTTGATAACTCAGATTGTAAAGACTACGATTGAGACCGGCAAATCTCCTATAAAATCCATCAAATCTCTCATATTGAGTTTAAAACTAATAATTCTGGCACTAGATCTAATGATACCTTTCATATCAAACATAACAAGAATGGTAAGGAATGCGAATGAAGTAGATTTGAACTACTTCGGCATACCATTTTCTACTTTCAGACGTGACCTAAAAAACAAACACCTGGTTCAATAATACTAGATGAACGTATGGGACTTACTGCTTATCATGAAAAGAGTATATTTGTTAGCTGAGTAGTGGATGTATTTTTTTTCCTTCTTTTATAGGTATGACTACAATTTTAAAATAAGAGCATTAATGATGTTCTGCAAAGTGAAAGTTTTTTCTGGATATATATAGTAACCCAAAATTTTTAATTTTTTTTGTATATTGTATTGTGTTGTATGGTATTTTGTATTGTATTTTGTATATTAGGTGTAAGGTATATGTAATTGTACTGTGTTGTAATGGTTATTACCGTAAATAAATGAATATAAATCAATGTATTGGATAAAATGTATTTTATCTGAAGTTTACCAGCAAAATATCTTCAAGGAAAATTTCATATGAGGAATTTTCATTGAAAAAATACACACATTGAACATGAGTGCACATACTTCACCTTCAACATAGTTATTGTATTTCATGGGAAAGTTCACAATACACGCAATTTCATCTGATTTTTCTTTTTCACATAAAATTTTGTCCCACTTATGTTTTTATACGAGTATAAATCAACAATATCACAGAAAATGTTGAATACGAACTACAATTATGACTGGAATTCACTACATGCATACTTATATTCCCGTATAATGAGTCCAGAATTTATTTTTTATTTATTTAGCTTTACGCCACCCTAACAGATGATGCCTTAAGCAAGGCGGGAAAAAAACAGTGATTACGAATTACAATATACTGATGAATAGTACAATAATTCAGACAAAATTAACAAGACTCACATGCAACTATGAATATGATCTAAAAAAACTTATTAAGGAAAAAAAAGTTCATATGCAGAGTTACAGGAATTATGAATACAGAAGTGAGTGTTACATAATCATTTTCTTGATTTCACTTAAAGTAGTGTTAAATATATTTTCAACAAATCAATGTCAATCTCATTCTGAAAATTCATATAATTTACTCATATTTGATGGATAGGAGAAAACATGAGTATGTGATCGGGCAGTCCCTCTATGTACATGTATATTCAGCAGAGTAAGTGAAGATAATCTATTTTGTTATTCAGGAGTTTAAAAAAAAACTGTGCTGTGTCTGCAACGAATTAAAACCAAAACGTTCTAATAATAATTCCTGAGGAAAACCTCGTGCAGGATACTCCCCATCTACTCTATAACATACTGTTTTGAGAAAACGTCTCTGTACATTCTCGACATTATTCAAGTGGACATTATAGCCCGAAGACCAAATAATTGAGGCGTATTCAAGTTTAGTCAAACAGGATCTTGAGAATGAAGGTTATTTTCTAGGACGTATCCGAGTTGGGTCCCAAAACATATTCACTTTCCTTCCTTTAAAAAGGTGTGGGCTGAATTGGGTTCCGAAGAAAATATGTTGAAAATTGAAAAAAATTGGCCTTGTCACACTTTCAAATTGCTAACAAAATATAGGGACGTATGTAGGAGTACAAAAAAATTACTCATACAACTTAAAATAAAAATGAATTCTTTATAAACTATATAAGCAGTACTAACTAATTTAAAGCAATCCAAAAATATAATTACATAAAACATATAAATGAAAAAATAACATCAATTCATACATTTTTGGCTTTAAAACGATATGATGAAATTTGTCTATCTTATTTTCACGTAGTTCCCGAATTTTTGCATCAATAAACTGCCTTTTTAATTTAGGTTTTTGGCTTTGTTCTTTTGTAACGTTGGCTACACTGTTATTAATCTAATAACATAAATGAAACGACTCACAGGCATTAGTCGTGTGCTGAATGGATGACGAGTGTTCACTGCACCCTTGGGGTGGAAACATGGAATTTTCATCAATGTAATTATCGACTAAATAATCTGAAAACTCAATAACTAGCTCATTTTGTGGTAAAATTGGGACAAAATCAATACCAAAACAATCACCTACATCCTCTGGGGGTAAAAATGGTAACCCAAAAATATATGTCAAATATTTAGTTATTTCTGATGTTTCATTTTGTTTTTCATATTCGGATGACAAACCAAGCTGTTGTATTTTACTATACCATGCCTGGCATGAGTGGAATCTACATCCTTTTATTTTAGAAAGAGGAAATACCTGCGTAATAGCAGAATGAATAGCATATTCAAAATCTACAGTTATGTTTCGTGGATAGAAGTGTGGCATTTGGGAACATGAAGTATTTTTTTTAAATTCAAAAAATAATTTGTAGGTGATTTGTGACTCAGTAGGCAATAAGCAAAATACTGATGGAATGTAATGGCCATTCTTCAAACCGTGGATTGAAAAAGTTGCACAAAAAATTTTGGACAATATTGAAAGGTGCCATCAACATACCAATCTAAGACAACGGTTAGAAATTTTATGTTAGTGCTAGTTGAGGAAATAACAATATGATTGACTTTGTCATTTACCAAAATAAAATGTTTATTTTGGTTTGCCTTCTACCACTTCTTGAAAGTCTTGGAAGTTTTTGGGAAGTTTACACAAAACCGGATTTATATAATTCTTGACATATCAGCTTCATAGGTTTCTCCGTTGGGTTATCCACAGCAGCTCTCTTGACGGAGTGAGACAAAAATTGGCGACTCAAGAGATGATTTGGTTGTTTTTCATGATTATGTTCCAATGTTGCTTCGATGATGAGGTTTTGTCCGGCTGTTTGCGAATAGATTTTTTGCATGTACATATCCACCTTTTTACACCACCTTTCAAGTCATTTTGGAAGCAAAATTTGTACCCGTTAATCAGTAACAGCGTTTTTCCTTTTTCACTTGAAATTAGCGTACATTCCATTTTTCAAACGTACTCTCACTAACAACACTTCACACAAGGCAACTAAACAACTAACATCCAGCAAATGAACGTAATAACGAGGGGGTACATATTATATTAAAAATACGAAAAATAGCGGAAATACCCACCCCTAATACCATACCTGAGTACCTTCCCCTTAATTTATTACCTGAGTACCATAAAATTTAAAAGAAATTTATATCCTACAGCGGCAACAATGTTGTACTAACATTCAGTTTGAACCAATTATTTAAATATTTAAGGGGACCCAATTAGGCCCTAGGTCGGACCCGATTGAACTATAAGTGAATATACCTGCTAGGATTGGGACCCAACTCAGACTCTCCCATTTTCTGAACGCCAAGTTCATAAAACTTATTAATAGCAATGCTCTCACGATTAGGACAGCAACAGGTAGTAGATTGAGATGAAATACAAAGTGAACTTTTGTTCTGTAACCTCTATTATTTTTTTATTCCCTTGTGTTAACTTTACATGATTCATAGAAAGGGCTACTGTTATGATCATTTGACTTTCTTTTTCCTCTGTCTATTGGAAAATATTCCAATTTTTTATTTCCGAATTACCTCCATTTTTCTGGCGCCCAATTGGGCGAATTATTGTAGAGTAATCACGAATAACAATATTTTCTAATTTTTTCAATTTGCAGATGTTTGATGAAAATTCACATCAAAATAAACTCTAACAATTCACTGAATGATTTCCACTGGAATCATTTACGAAAACACTACACGTGTATCGCTATACAATAGCTTTTTAGATGGAGATAATACTACATCACAATCACGATGTTCCATTTCAATTCTGTCCAGCAGGTAGATATAGAATGTAATTAAACATAATGCAATATATTAAACATAATGCAATATATAATCGACCATAACAGGATATAATTCCCATAACTAAATATAATTCAACCACAGAAAACAAATTAAAGCTTCGATTTGTAGAAAATAAAAAAGGTTATGTTATATTTTGAGCTCCATAAGAAAGCTTATTGGTGAAACAATTGATTTACATGAGAGAAGTGTTCGAGAGGCTGCATTTGTCACTTTTCCAAAAACATGCAAATAACTCAAAAACAGTTCATTTTAGGTACACGATTTACTAAGCAGATCAAGTTCAGAGGCAAAAATCCCCTCGGACTAGTACAAACTCTAGAAGATGTCAATGGAGCAATAGTGAACGCTATCTAATTATTTAAGACACAAAGATATTGATATTGCTTACAGAACAAATAATACTTTGGGAAAACTAATTAAAAACAACAAAAATTGAATTGGAAAGTCGTACAAATCTGGAGTATATAAACGGGAATGTGGTATGAAAATACTTGTCAAAATTTATACATAGGACAAACAGGTAGAACTCTCAAGCAACGCATATCTGAGCATAGAAACAATTTTATTAAGGGCAAATATAAGTCAACTTTCGCTAACCATCTCTTGACTGGAAAGCTCCTAGAGAGCTTAGAGATTAATGAAGACAAGAATTCACAATACTTATTAAATGACCAGATCAATTTGAATAATTCGCCCCTTTTAAATCTATATAATAGAAATTGAATAATCTTTCGTCCAATAATCACTCAAATACATAATATCCAACTGACTACCTGCTTCTTTTATATCAAACCCCAGTAATTGTAATTTAGTTTCTCTACTTGAAAAAGCTATAGTATAGCGGAACACCTGTCGTGGGTTTTGTAAACCAATTTTTGTGAGATTTGTAGTGACGTTTTTTTTAGTTTAATTTAATTATGGAATTTTATCAAGTATCGTCCGCGTCTATTCAAAAAATGATGAACGCATTTGTGTCCAAATACCCCATCAACGATAAACACAAACATAGTGATACCAATTGGTAAAATAAAAAAGATTCTCCTAAACTGAGCATTATCAAACTTCTTAATCAGTATAGCCAAATTTGATTTCAATAATTTTTGTCACTCTCCGCTTGCAAATTAAGTTAATTAAATCGAGTAGGCTATGCACGTTCGTTTATAAAAATAGAAGTTCGCTGTCAAATTTTTAACTATTCATTGACAAATTCACAGTTCGGAGTATATAAAGTGATTTTTTGGTACCAAGCCCGACTTTACGAATGCTGAAATGGCTGATATGGTTTTTGCATACGGCTTGGCTGACGGAAATTCAACCGAGGCCAGACGCATCTATCAGGAAAGGTATCCCCAACGCGTCACTCCTTGTGCGGCGACATTTGCGAATCTTTTCCGGCGACTTTCCGAATCTGGAAGCTTTGAAAGAAATTCTGCAGTAGGACGGCCACGGACTACAAGAACTGTGGAATTGGAGGAGGCGGTTCTCGAAGAAATTAGTGAACATCCAGAGACAAGTACAAGAAAAATTATTCAAACTTTAAATGTGAGTCACATGACCGTTTACAGAATTTTAAAGGAACAGCAATTATATCCTTATCATATTCAGCGTGTCCAGGCACTTATGCTACGTGATTTTCAACCACGTATCGAATTTGCTCAATGGCTTCATAGAAAAGTCGAACAACATCCCCAAATTTTATCGAAAATCCTCTTCACAGATGGGCTAATTTTCCAAGAAATGGTATCATGAACTTCCATAACAACCACATCTGGGCGGAAGATAACCCACATGCGATAACGCAAACTCATTTCCAAGACAGATTCTCTTTTAATGTATGGTAGGCATAATTGGGGATTATTTAATTGGGCCCTATTTTATCCCCTTACGTTTGAATGGAGATGCTTACCAAAATTTTTTGGAACACGAGCTTCCCCAGCTTATGGAAGATGTTCCCATTGGTCTCCGAAATCACTCTTGGTTTAGGTACGATGGAGCTCCTGCTCATTTTAGTCTGATAGCAAGAAATTTCTTAGACCTAGCATATCCCCAACGATGGATAGGAAGAGGAGGCACTGAGCATTGGCCCCCGAGGTCACCGGACCTCAATCCCGTCGATTTTTTGTTTTGGGGACACCTAAAATCACTAGTTTATGCTAGCCCCATTGAAAACGAGGAAATGTTAAGGGATCGCATTATAGCTTGCTGCGAAACGATAAGAAACACTCCCGGCATTTTTCAACGGGTGCGGAATTCTTTGATGAGGAGATCAGAAGCTTGTATTACTGTTGGGGGTCGTCACTTTGAACAGTTGTTGTAATAGTTGTTTCGTTTAATTTTTATATGTTTAATTGCCTAATAAATAACATAGTACTTCTCCGAATTGTTTTTTTACAAACTCCGAAATGTAGAACTTTCTAATTGAATAATTAAACCTGAATTTTATTTTAATTTGGATTGATTAAGCAGTTTGATAATGCTCAGTTTGAGAGAAGTTTTTGTTTTAAAGTTTGATGAAAATAACTGCAGTCGCAAATAACTTATGACAAAAACCAACCATGTTTTGAAAAATTTCAACAATCTGTATCTCGAAAACAAATCATTTTTCGATAAACATTTCATAGGAAAAAAGTAATTTATTTTGACGAGACCTACCACATACTTAGTTTTTGTAATGTTCTCAGCAACTTCACTTAGCGCCCTAGGAGCTAAGTAACATGCATCGATATAGAAAATTGTAAATATCTCGAAAACGATCACCTCCAGCGTTGTTGAGGATGTGTACCTTTTTTACTTGGAAAAGGTGTGGGAACAAGGTTTTCTCATGAAAAGTACCAAAAGTTCACTGTCAAAAATGTTAGGGCATTTCGAAATAAAGAATGACAGCGTACGCAGCGCCGTCTAGATGTTACATGAAAATTAATACGAAATTATGATTTGCCACGTCAAAAAAACTCCAGGTACCAAATTTCGTGCAAATAACTGATTTTTTGCAAAAGTTATTTTCAGAAACGAACAAAAAATTCAATTTCAACACCCTGTATCTCAGAAACGAAGCTATTCCGGACATAAGTTCAATAGACTTTTTTTTTATTGTCTCAGGAATACGTCACTCGAATATTTTAACGTACTTATGTTACATCCTGTATATTCTCATACTCATAGTCGATAGAGTGTTAGATATAAATCAGACAAAATGCAAGAACATTTATTATAAAAATATGTTGCAGGACAGATATCGAACTACATATCAGTTACACTGGTCAGTTGTTTAACGTGTCTAGTGTCGGCCACTACATATCCACGTTTTTGCCAGGTGACCACAAAGTCGTTGGATTGTGGCTATATGGGATCCAGGAACGTATATCGGAACGTAACGGTCACCAGAAAAGTGTTTTTCCAGTGGCAGTGGTTGTGGTCAAACACCTCAAAGTTTGCCAGAATCGTGGCCGCTATGTTCCGTCCACTAAAAATGCTACTTGGGCATAAGTCCATGACAATGGGCAGATAAAAAATCATGATGTCACTTAGGGAATCGGATGGAACCACATAGAGGATGAAGAGCAGCACTTTTCTCCAGCTATCTATTTATAATAATCCTAGGTATTCAGATTGTGAAGTAACCTATACTCTTTCTACTTCCCGAAGATTTACGCGGGCAATCAACTCTTTCCAATAATTACATATCCCCAGGAATTAATTGCAATCTTCCAGAACTTTTAAAGAAGCGGCAAAAGGAGCTGGTGTCATATTCAAGTTTATAATAGCCAGAAGCAGTTTGGCGTCCCGGTATATATAAGTAGGACAAGATCAACCTCCATTCCAAAAATAGGGAAGAGAGATCCCACTCTTTTCATACCATCCAGAACAATCTGTCTCTCTTACATCGTACTTGGGGTACTGGAGATTGTTGTAGAAAGCTGCATCAGAGCCAAGGTACTGGAGAGCGTGCCACTGCACCAAGGAGCAGAACTGGCTGATTTAACAATAGACAAAATCGTCTATAAATTCAGCTTCTGGAGAAAAAAAATGCACGGACCTACGTAATTGAAAAGAGTGGATCATAGAATCATTCCACGCACTGAGCGGAACACCATAATATGGTACGTAGATGGGTCTAAGAGTCCCGAGGGGACTGGAGAAAGAGTCTTTGGGCCTCGCATCAAACACTCCATGGATTCCAGTTTAATCTTGACAGGAACTACAGAAATAAGAACATCGCAATTCTGTCCAACAGCCAAGTGTTGAGTTTCCCCAAGATCAACTCAGAATGGAAATGCCCTCATAAAATAAATACATTATATAGAATATATAGAAAAAACAAATCAATCCTCCTCTGGGTGGCAGGGCATTCCAAACTAGATGGAAACAGAAAAACGGACGCATTTGCATGAAAATTGGCATCAACGCTACTGATCAAACCAGATCCATTTTGCTGCCTGGGATACTTGAAAAGCTCAACAAAGGGAAAGAAGCATGGAGAACCACACAATAATGGAGGCTTCCAGGCATACGACAGGCTGATGAGCTCCTCGACAACTTCAACCGGAAAAATCCACAGCTCTGAAGTATCAGTAAGAGTGGTCTCAAGTTAATAACGGAGCATGACAAACTCATAGTTCACCTCAGAAAAATAGACTCAGAGGAGATCGGCGTATGGAGGTTCTGCGAAGAAAAATAAAAACCCTCCTGCACATTGTGGTGGAAGTAGATTGAGGAAACTGGAATTACACCAGCTAACAGTGGAATAAATATCAAGGGGCATCTGTCACCACCCTCAATAATCTCAGTAACAGTACTGAATGAAGTTGGATCGAAATCAAAAGTGGAATTTTAAAATGGAGTAATAGGCAGAATGTACTATTGAGAACAATAAATATAACGTCTAGATGAATTCAGAAAATGCCCCAAAAATGCAATATTTTTGTCGCATAGACCATCCTTTACCAATCCTATAAATTTTCAGAATCGCGCTTGGTCTGGTTTTACACATATATTTTTCGTTAAAACTTCCAAATTCATCATTAAAAAAATGTGCATAGACGATCACTTCATCTATAGAAGTGATCTTCATGCTTGAGGCATTGTATTTTCTGTGAACTCCTTACTTTTTGTGAATAAATATAAATTTCCAAGAAATGAAAATAACTTTATACATTCTCTGATCCAAGATTGATTGTGTGTCTAAATAGATTTAAACGAATTTTCTACCGGCATTCCAGCCAGCCAAAATACGAAATAGAAACGCATTTTGTGCTGACAGACCTCTTAATCTTCAATTATGATTTCTCCTAATTCTATGGTGATTCATGGAATTTATGATAGTAAAGTGTGTTCAAGAGGAGCTCTTAATTTTTCCTAATTGATGGGGTGAAATCGAAGGGTTAGAAAAGAGGTTGCGCCCAGAAATATAATTAATATTTATTAAAATTCAACATGACAGTTAAGAATGAGTTAGTAATGACTATAAGAATTCACCAGCATGGAGTTGAGAAGTCGGTATGAATCTGGGAATGAAGTATAATATTTTTATAGCCAATCCAGAAAAATAATGAAACAGAATTTCACTTCGAAGTTTTCCCAAATTGCTTGCTTATTATATATATATATATATATATATATATATATATATATATATATATATATATATATATATATAAATATATAGAAGAATCCTTTTTAAATTCGGGTATGCAGTCAACAGGGGTATGGAAAAAGTGTACTCTTTTTTCTATTCAAGCTTTCGAGTCATTTATTGTCTCTTCATCAGGAACTCTACAATGAATTAAATTGAACATTATAATATTTGAAAACCAATTAGGCATGTGTACTTACAAAAGTGAGGTTAAAAATCCCTTTCACTTGCAGCAAATTATAAAATACCATGTCACAACAGACAACACTCTTGGTAAAGTCATATATAGTTAAAACTTTGATCAAAATTGATCAAGATTACTTAAACATAAGTGTATAAACATTTTAAAATTCCAAATGGGCTCTTATGGAGGACATGTTGGATTCAAGAGGCAGTGGTGACAAATGAAAAATGGATGATTATTGAAGTAAATGAAGTTGACAATTGACAAGTATGAAAATAGATCTACGACCTGTTGCCAACATACAATGCGATGAAAAATAATATCACCAAACAATTACATGGTACCAACTTATGTTAATTGAAACGATTTAGGTAAGTCTCATAAGGAGACTGCCAGAGAAAATATGAGTTTTTTAACAATTCAAAAATATTAAAAATTAATATATAACAAAATTTGACAGAGTGCAAAATTTCATTACCCACCATTCCAGGGGACACAATAATGTTAATGTATTGAGTTGTGGTCTGTCTCATACGGAGAACGACTGAGTAAATATGAATAGATTATGCTGAGATTATCGATGTCAGTTCTCGAATTCATTGAATTAGGTTCTTTGAAAATTTGTGTCATTTCGAGAAAAGTTCTCTTTTTTACATTAGATTCATGTTCCAAGATATTCACATTATCATAATCTGGGTTATGGTTCAAAGCCATGGTGTGATGAGCTAAAGAACACGTTTTTTTTAAATTTCTAATATCGCTTTTATGCGAGGTGATTCTGTCTTTCAATTTCCTTTTGGTTTGGCCAATGTACTTCTTTTCACATTGAGAACAGGGGATACAATAAACCAAGTTTGAATTGTCTAATAAAGGATCTTTGTCTTTTAACTTTGAAAAAATCTTGTTCAATACTATTTGGTTTTTATACGCGATTTTGATGTTAGGAATCTTGGAAAATAATTAAAACCTAACCTAACCTAACCTAACCTAACATCAAAATCGCACACAAGTGTAGGTATTGGTCAGACCAAAATCCACATTGGATGGAGGAAGTTCACACTCAACGACCACAAAAAGTGAATGTTTGGTGGGGCATTATTGGTGGACACGTCATTGGACCCTATTTTATAAACGGAAATTGGAACTCTGAACGATATTTATTACTTTTGCAAGAGCATATTATTTCCGGAGCTTGGAGGATTATCACCACTCCACCACATTTTGGACGTGTGGTACGAGCATATCTAGATGAAACTTTTCCTGATAAATGGATTGGACGTAGGGGGGCAATTGAATAGCCAGCCAGGTCTCCCGATATGACCCCACTTGACATTTTTCTGTGGGGTCATTAAATTGGAACAGCATTCCTTTTTTTGACCTCAAATGACGGTTGGGACATAGAATTTCCAAACTTGATCAATTTCCATTTTTATTTATTTTTTATTTAAAATTCAAATGACTTTTGAATTTTAAAGTTTCCGCTACTATTAAGTTGGTGATACATTTAATCAGAGAGATCCCTCCCCACATTTCATATTGACAGATGTCAGATGTCGAAGGTAAATCATTTCCTTTTCTGTGTGATCCATGCTCTTTGGCATAACCTGACCATGTGCAGATTAGATTTGACATTTCTACGACGAGATTTTTTTTCTTGTTTCTTCAATGAAATTGGTTATAATCTATTTGTTTTTAACTCAATGTAGTGTAAAAATCTGCTCAATCTTTTTCGTTCCTGACTATGTACGTTTTAACTTTGTAATATCATCATCAAGTTAGTAAGTATTTCTAACCTGTTTTGTGGAGCACCATGTGACTCAAACTTATTCCTTTACATTTTCAGATGTCTTGAAAAAGGAAATAAACGTTTCCGAAAGCTCGACCATATAACAAGGAGTATTCTTTAACCCAGCCCAATTATTTTTTCCTCAACTAGTATATATATATATATATATATATATATATATATATATATATATATATATATATATAGTGTGTCCACTTGAGCTGGCGACAAATGGAAAACTTTTTTATTTTTTGTTTCAGAAAAAAAAGTCTCTCTTCATAAACAATTCTGCATGTTCTAAAACCTAATTTGAAATAATCAAATCTCAAAATATATCATTCAGTTACGAGGTTTGTAACAAAATATGAATTTGGTACAGGAGTAAAGTACTTATATCTGTAACATTATCGATAATCTCGTAAAAATACTCTAAAAAATCGATTTTTCAGATTTTTCTCTACGATAACACTTTTGAGTTCATTCATGAAAAATATTATTATATTTAAAAAAAATTATATTATTATATATTCCAAAATATTAAATAAACAATACCCATTTTGTGGTATGGGGCCATGCATTTTCACTTCCCATAGGCAAACTATTGCCACGGGACATAGCTACTGTGTTAAAACGTAGATGAAATAGAACAGCTTTGAATGCGACACAGCATATTAATCTAGTATGCGCTGGGAAGAATTGATATATCATTTATAGGTTTTTTGTGACAGCTAACGTCAAGATATCAGTTTGTAATACATATTTATGAGATAGGTAGAAATGAGAGTTTCATTAAGTATGGGAGATAAAATTGAAATTGTATTAATTGTGGGTGAAAATTATTAAACATTTGGAGAAGCTGCAGAAATTTTCAATAACCACATCCAGAGATAAATATTTACCATAAAACAGTATGGAAAGTAATTAACAAATTTAAGACTTTTGGAAATGTAACAAACAAATTTACCAACAAACGCCAACAACGCGTTGCTACTAATGATAAGTGACTGAGATTGAAACCCAAGTAAGTAAGTGTCTATATCCTTATGTGCTGGTTATACTTCTTTCATTCGATTTGAGTAAGATTACATATAAATATTAGGGAGATTTGAATCCCTCACCAACCTTTGATTGAACAAACAAACTCATACAGTACATAGAATACCGTGTAAAGACTGTCAAACTACCTATATAGGTCAAACAAAACAATATTTGCAGAAACGAGTACAAGCCCACTAATACTCAAAAACCGACATTACAGCCTTATCCAAACACGAAAAAGAAAATCAACATAAGTTTGACACTAACAACGTTGAAATTTTGACCAAAGGAAAGAATCCAAGAGTAAGAACATTCCTTGAAATGATACATATTTGAAAAGACCCCAATAGCATTAACATTAGAAATGATATAAAAAACTTAAGCCAAATTTATAACAACCTTTTTTAACTTTGTTTATAGTAATAATAATAAAAACTGATCTTCACATGCTGCAAAAAAAATACAGTCCAGCCCATATACCAGATAATACGCAATATAAACAATCTGGTGAATTTATGAAGAGGGTAAAAATGCATGAAAGATAAACAAACCATTTCCGATAACTTCGTCGCAGTCACCTACCAATACTTACACCTACAATAACGTTCGTACGATGCGAACGCAGAATTCTTATAATATAATTTGTAAGTGAATACTCATTAATGTTACAGATATTTTTATATTGAGTTACATAACGTGTTATATTTCGAACCATATGTTGTTAAAGAATTATTTTAGTGCATACATTTCAATATTTTGGTAAATTGAATATGTCAGAAGTTCAAGGTTTATACAAAAAAAAAGAAATGCTGTTTGTGTTTCCAATGAAAATATTCAATTTTTCTTCACTTTGGTTGATGGCAATGCAGATTCAATAGATACATTCTTGAATCTACCTTTACGACTGGCCCCACCATCGGTTTTATTTTTCATTCACACGTTCATATTTATTATAACATCCAAATTAAACATAGCCTCGTGTCGCATTTGCATGAAAGTAGAAGCGAACCTATCCGTATTTGTTATGAAAGGTGCTTACGAATAAATCTCTCCGACAAACAAATAGAACGAAATCGGACCCTTTGCCTACAAATCTGTCACTACGCACAATACAACCAACCTTTCCAAGTGGACCGTTACAAAATGCATAGAGAGAGTACAGCATTCGCTGCTGTAGCAGTTTCTTTTCTCGCAACCCCACTTTATTTAATTGTGATTTATGTTCTTACTCTATAACTGTGCTAACACTTTGGACAAATATTGAGATACGAAATATTTTGCTTTCAGATTTGTTTGGAGAGATTCACTTGCGCTGATTTGTGGGCATTTGCTAGAACAACAGAATAATGTAAATACAAAGTTTAGGAAAGAATCTAGAAAAATCTCAGGACTCGGAATATATCTTGTCATAGGGCTTTTTCCTATATTAATTATACACTGTGTCCGTAAAGTATGGAGCAAATTCATTTTTAGCTAAACAGGTCATTTTAAGAAATAATCCTGAAACACGTCGATTTTTATGTTAATTTACCGTATTTTAAAATAATAATCTAATATACAGGGTGAATTACGGTCGAGTAATGACGTCACCGTCATTTTTTTTAAATGGAACACCCCCATTTTGTCTCAATTTTCGGATTACTCTAGCTGAGCTGATTCCAAAAATGTATCACATGTTGATTCCAATTGGTACAGGGTGGACAAAAATACAATAGTTTTGTGTGTGCTCATAAAGTAACGCGTAACATTCTTTATTAGGTAAATTAACAATATTATCAAAAATACTTATTGTCTAGCGGACAGAATATGCTGGAAAACATGACTTTATAAATGTTCGAACTGCAGCCCTTGCTGTATTTGACAGTAACCCAAACGGTGTACAAATTCTTGTTGAACCTTGTGTATGGTTTCTTGCGTAATATTGTTTATTTCTGTTCGAATTTTCTCTTGTACATCTGCAATATTTGCTGGTTTCGTTTTATAAATAACATTCTTCAGATGGCCCCACAGAAAATAATCCAAAAGATTTAAATCTGGTGACCTCGCTGGCCATTCAGTGGGTCCACGTCTACCAATCCACCTGTTCGGAAAAATTTCATCTAGGTACCTTCTAACATCTACAGCATAATGTGGAGGTGCACCATCCTGTTGAAACCATAAACTTTCATCAAAACCTCCAGGATTACGTCTGCTGGGAAACAAATTACGTAAAGTAGGTACGAGATACCCCCTTAAAAACTCAAGGTACGTTGCCCCGTTTAAATTACCTTCGAAAAAGTAGGGTCCGATGATTCGATTTCGTACAATTCCAGCCCATACATTCACCTTTTGAGGGTATTGTGTATGATGCTCACGCATCCAGTGGGGGTTTTCTTTTGCCCAGTATCTACAATTCTGACGGTTAACCTCACCATTTAACATGAAAGTGGACTCATCAGAAAAAATAATGTTTTGTATCAAGAGAGGGTCTCGGTGACATTTATCCATCATTTCTTCGCAAAATTGGAGTCTTCTATCGGGATCATCTCCGTTTAATTCTTGCACAAGTTTGATTTTATAAGGATGCCATTTTTCAAGCTTCAATAGTTTGTGTACCGTTGTTTTGCTAACACCGATATAGCGACTAACTTTACGAACAGAAGTGTGCGCATCTTCTTCAAAACTCAGTAAAACATCTAATGCTGTATCAGCATTTGCAGGGGGACGACCTGATTTGCGTACATTTTCAACATTACCAATTTCTCGAAATTTCGTTTCAATCTTACTGACTGTCGAACGCGTTATAGGTCTTTCTGGATATTTATCATTAAACAAATTGCACACTTCCATCTGAGTTCGCGATCTGTCTCCATACCCAATCATCATAAGTATTTCAATGCTTCGTTTTACACTTAACTCCATTTCTACTTCCAATTAAATCTAAGCAATCATTCGAATATTCACGAATACCAAAAATATTGTAGTACTAAACTGTCACTGAACATCAATAAATTACTAAACAAATAATGACATTTCCCAAAAAAGTAGACGACTATGTTTTTTATAAATAGATAAGAAATATTTTTTGTCATATTCTGTCTGCTAGACCACAAGTACCAAACATGTTTGGAAACAGCTCATTTTTATTACTCTAAACATGTAGCAAACTACGGGGTGTTACATTTAAACCAATTGCCGCTAGACAATAAGTATTTTTGATAATATTGTTAATTTACCTAATAAAGAATGTTACGCGTTACTTTATGAGCACACACAAAACTATTGTATTTTTGTCCACCCTGTACCAATTGGAATCAACATGTGATACATTTTTGGAATCAGCTCAGCTAGAGTAATCCGAAAATTGAGACAAAATGGGGGTGTTCCATTTAAAAAAAATGACGGTGACGTCATTACTCGAACGTAATTCACCCTGTATATTAGATTATTATTTCAAAATACGGTAAATTAACATCAAAAATCGACGTGTTTCAGGATTATTTCTTAAAATGACCTGTTTAGCTAAAAATGAATTTGTTCCATACTTTACGGACACAGTGTATATAAAAAGCATTAAGTGGATATTTCATTGAAATAAATGAACTGAAAAGTAAAAATTTCATATCATAGAACGACATTGATCGTTGGATGGAAATGAAATTGTGCGTCGCAGAAAAAACATTCACATATCTTGACATTTTTAAACGCATACATCTGTAAACTCTCTCAAGGAAGTATTTGCTTTTCTCCCAACGTTATAAACGCATGAATGAATCAAGTATTCATGTTGAAATTATTGTCGTAGTCTGTTGGAGATAGAAAATAATAACCCCGCTACAACTACCAGGAACCGCCAAACTATGAATCTTGGATAGAATCACGAATAAAAATAATTTATTAATGGAGTTTGAAGTGCTTGATTTCTTTTTTTTATAGACTTATAAATAAATTATTTCAACTAACAATAGTGCCTATGAAGACTGGCTGGACGCTGTGGTGTCACACAATCAAAAATTGCACAAGTAACCCCACACACTAACTCACTTCACACCTATATGCGCATTTCGATAACTAAGTTATCATCATCAGTAGGTATACTATACTGAATAAATGGTAATTTTCTCTCACAATATATACCTGGTGTTTGTAATTGGGTTAGTTTATACTAATTACCAAAGGGAGAATAAGTCAAGTGTAGCAGACTATATGATTGAATCGGCTCACAAAATTAATAATCATAATTTAAAAATGATCAAATCGGTCAACGACACTAGAAAATTTGACTGCCTGGAGAGTATAGTTATCTTCAAAAACCATAATAAAAATTTTATTAATGAGGATAATGGGCCCATGTTTCCTACCTTGTCTACCTTGATACCCATAGAACCATCAAGATCCCATTAGCGACTTGAGGAACAGTAATTAGTATAAAATAACCCAATTACAAACACCAGGTATATATTGTAAGAGAATGTTACCATTTATTTAGTGTAGTTAACCCAAGTAGCATTTTTAGTGGATGGAACGTAGCCGCCATGATTCTGGTACACTTTTAGGTGTTTGACCACAACCACTGCCATGTAATATACACGGTTCTATCACGCGGAGGCTAACAAAATGTGTAACAATTTTTTGGTGGCCGCTACGTTCCGATCTACGTTCCTGGATCCCAGATAGCCACATTCCAACCACGTTGTCGTCACCTGGAAAAAACGTGCATATAAAGAGGCCGACACTAGACACGTGAGACAACTGGCTGCGGTTGTGTAATTGATATGTAGCTCGA
This sequence comes from Gonioctena quinquepunctata, assembly GCA_018342105.1. Taxonomy (NCBI): domain Eukaryota; kingdom Metazoa; phylum Arthropoda; class Insecta; order Coleoptera; family Chrysomelidae; genus Gonioctena; species Gonioctena quinquepunctata. The sequence goes on along the minus strand of JAFIRS010005992.1, from coordinate 2,824 downwards.
TCTCTGTCCTGCAACATATTTTCATAATAAATGTTCGTCTTCCATTTTACCTTATTCATTTCAACACTCGATCAACTATAAATATAAGAATATATAACATACAAATACGTAAGTATATTGAATTTGGATACTTCTGTGGAATATGGGTGTTGTAGCTCGATTGTGAGCACGCGCCATCTGAATACTGTTTATTTAAGGAAAATGTTTGAGAAATTTGAGTCTCAAACATTTTTTTATCAATCTTGGTTACTTGGAATGAATTACTAAGTTTGATGCAGTACTGACGACAAATAAAACTTTACTGAATGTTTTTTCATTTCCCTAATAATGGCGACCCAGCATATTCCTGTAAACATGGCGGCTTTTGGAAAATATAACTTTAAAGTGGCAGAAACTGAAAATATACCATCCCAAAGTTCTTTTCATCATAAAATGGCCAGTGGAAGTAACCTATCAACTGGTTCACCACGTCGCCGGCCCATGACTCACCACTTCAAAGTTATAACCTTGAAATTACAATGGGTCTTACACCCTTGAAAGTGGCGAACACGTCGCGGGTCTCAAAACCTACCACTTCGAAGTAATAACCTCGAAATTGCGGGTACCTGCCCATTAATTGTTGAAAAAGGATATGCATTGCTACATATGGTATGGTGGATTTATGCAGCTCCAATTAACAATTATCAAGTATCAATTAACAATTGAGGTATGAATAGTAAGCAGGCGGACAAGTCAGAGATCAGATCTATTTATATTAACCTTTTTATACAAAATCAAGAAAAAATTTCTTTCGAAAACACACAATCCATTTCATTCTGAATAAATATCATTCACGTTTTACGTAACAGGTAAAATGAACTTTTTGTAAACCACGATAAAATAATTTGAGAGGAGATAGGTTAGTTTTCGTCATCGCGAGGACCAATCCACCATCACCTCATATCACAATTGAGGTCCTGTCACATTGAAGGTTTGATGTAATTTACTTAAACGTCACCGAAATTATCATACACTATAGAAAGTGATTGTGACTTCCAAGTGGTACATGATGGTTACCGCAACGGTTATTCTCCACGTTCAAGTTTGAAAACCTTCAAGGTGATTCTGTTCAGTGGCCATAATGTTTCAGATACCTCAATTGACACTAACAAGTTATCGAACTGTGGAGTGGCTGCCATAGATGGAAATTACGTGACAACATCCTTGCAAATATACAATTTCAGGAATTCTGACTGTATAGTGGTAGATTTAGTGGTGATTACGTAATAACCACCTAGTCGAAGTAGGTGTTTTCTGTTAGACATTCACGAAAACTAACTTAATTTTTATCGTGGATTTTTCAATTCACAGAAAAAAAATTCTATTCAATAGAGAATGTTACCTTTTTCAGCATGAATACCCCACAGGAGGTTATCTTGACGATGGAAGATAGTGACTAAAGTTTATCTTTCAGTCGCAGATTACCACTCAACCAGTATTACCACTCAACGATAATATTCGACTTGTATTCGCATAGATATTCTACCGCTCATGTATGGAGGGTAATATCATGAGTGCTAGGGGTTTTATCGAGGGTATATCATGAGTGCTAGGGGTTTTAACGCTAAAAAAATTTGGAAATTTCCGAAAAACCATTTTGCCTGGATATTTCACTGAATGATATTTGATGATAATATTTCCGAATCACATTTGAAACTGGTTGAAATTACCAGAATTCTTATTATATTTGAATTTTCATGGGGAAAATTACACAATTCTCGTACCAAAATTGAAGGAATCGTGCCCGTTTCTAAATGCTTCACGTCTCATATTCATTCATTTACAACCCAACTAACATTATAGGAAAATAATACCAAGCAGTGGGGTAAAGCGGCTTCAAGAAGTCCGAATTTACCCATTTCTGACCAAATATTTTACCTTCAAGTACTAACTAACTCCAAAGTTATAATTGGAGTTATAAAACCATAATTGAGAGCACCAAATCTCCTTCAAAACCAAAACTTAATAGGCGTAGTGCATAGTATGAAATTACTTGTTATGGACTCCAAATATACCTTCACAGCCTCATGGGTTAATAGAGTTATTTACTAGGTTAAATTTTACCTAAAGGTAACCAGCAAAATGTGTTCAAAATACTTGGAACTCTCAGGAAAAACCTTCTGGTGAATATTTACCTAATTATTACCTCATGTGTGTTCATATAGTCAGGGAATTGACAAGTCAGTAAACAGGTCTACTATATACTCTTTATTACCTATTTTGGCACCAATTAAGTTGAAGGAGTTGCCTGACATTTTGACCTAGTTTATACCTACTGCTCTACAATGAGGGCGAGATTACCACAATATTTGTCTAATCAGACTAAATGTCTACAACGAAGTCAAAGTTACCTAAAAAAAAAATCCTCGAAGTAACTTAGTCTATCATCAGATATTAAAGACAAATTCGATTCAGATGAGGATGACATGATACAATTTCCTTTAATTTTTCATTGTGCCCTACATTCTAGAAATCTATAAAATGCCGAGCAAAATTGAATAAACCATGACAGGTATACCACCAACTATTATCGATTAGCTGCCAGAATGAGAACAAATGAAAATATAATCCCAAACCATCCTATACTTTCCGATGTCCAGAGATCAGAGCCATCATCTTCCACTCAGTCATCATCAACTACAGAAATTAATGTAGAGTAAGAAATTGCTTTTACCGATGATGATACCGGGAAAATATGGATCCAAGACGATGAGTTCAATGGAATAAGGCACAAAGCTGGAAGATAACCTCTCATTGTTAGAGGAGCTCAGACATTGGGCCTTGT
>JAFIRS010005991.1:0-44941 GCA_018342105.1 Gonioctena quinquepunctata | reverse complement strand
AGATCCTTTCCCCAATGAGCACAGATATCTTCGGATCCAGACTACCTTCACCAGAGGGCTTGTAGATTTCCACCAGGTAGGATTTTCGTCAGGACTTCAATGTGGATGGGGGGTTTTTCTCCTGATCTTTGGCACAAGACCGTCAACCAATTGACATAACACTAAATATTCGCAGAGCGAAATTCGACAGTGTCGTCCGGGAGCTATACAGGCCCGGGCTTTTCGAACTTGTGAATGGAAGTTGCGAAGAAATAAGATTCATTGTAAATTTTCGAGATAGCAAAGAGGTTTTGAATCTTTCACTCACAGATTAACCTAGGTCAAACAATTGAATATTTTTTTTCTATTGAAAACTTTTATATGCATGAAAACTTGTCTTCAACAATATTTTTTCATTTATTTTCAATTATATTTTTTTGTGGATTTGTGCTTTTATGCTTATATGCTGGTCTAAAAAAAAATTTTAATTTATTTTTTCATTTGAAAACCGTTGGCCCAACGAAATATTTGCCGGAAAAAAAATTTTTTCATGTCTAGTTTGTACCTGGTGACCTCCAAGAGTATATCTGCAACGATAACATAATAATAATGAATCTTTCACTCACAGATTAACCTAGGTCAAACAATTGAAGATTTTTTTTGTATTCAAAACTTTTATTCGCGGTACACATGTGCTTGACACTGCCTGTTTCCTCAAATCTTTCTTCAACCCCCCGAAAACTCTCTGGTCGTATAGACCTTGAATCAGGATATCGAACTGCATACATTCTGCTGACTAATAAACAATTTCTGGCACAGTCACCCAATCATGTTTATCATTTTTTCGGAGGATAATTTCATTCTGAAGCAAAAATAAATATTAGATTTCAACTATAAATTCACCTCTTCGATAATTAAATGTCAAGTTTGTCGACAATTCCTGTGACATTCAAATGTTCCAAAGGTGATTTGATATAATAGATAATATGATCTACATTCCTGGTAGATGTTACAGAAGCTGCTTTTAGCCAGTAGAATTGTGCAGTTCGATATGGAGAGTTTTCGAATGAGATATTGTTATGCACAAGGAGAAAACAAAAAGTGGAAGAAATATGATAAAAATCAGCTATGATGTCGTCAACTGTTCAGAATCTTCGCGTGAGTACAAGGGAAATTGCAAATGATACATTTCTGGAGGGACAGCAAGGTCTCTGGGGATATGCTAAAAGACAGGTCTACCGCGATAAACCAACGACACTCGGAGACATAGGGAATATAATTAGAGAAGTTTTTCGCTCTTTTACAAGATGAACTTCAATTGAAGTTCGAAGAGCAATTGTTGGTACTCAATTTGTGCGTAGCTAAAAGTATATTAACCATTTTCAAGGATATTTAGTGGAAAAATTTTCCCATTCCAAATTATTCATTTTGAGATATTTGGTGTTGAATGAACCCATTTTGTGACATAAATCCCACGATAACGATATTTTTTATAAATACTCTTCGAAAGGAATTCAATCGAGTGAAAATAAGGTGTTTCATTGAAAAAAATGAGTCACACGTTTATCGGACACCATGTTTGTTTGCTTTCATTGCTCTCTACAACTTTTATTCGAAGTATTTTGTCCTATCCTTAATAGGGAAGCAGCTATCGTCCACCCACGCATCGTTGATAAAACTTGTAAACAGACAGATTGGATTATCTTTAATAACCCTATTAGATGTATACGCCTACTACGACCTGTCTTGGTTATTTAACATGATATTGAACAAAAACAACAATATCGTTATGTTATTAGCATTATCACCACCTGAAGATGTGATTGTATTGCTAAACACGTGTCGTGGTTTTGTTAACCAAGTTAAGTGATTATCTTTTGTTGGCTTCAATAACAAATATATTTCATAAGGAATGATTTTGATAAATTCTTGTGTGGTACAGATTTGTATTTTTTTCAGGATATAATACCATTTGGCAATAACCTAATCTTTAGGTTTTTATAAGGGTGGCTAATACCTCCGAAAATATCCCTCCTGAAGCTCACTCAAACTGAAGCGGTCAAGAAATTATACGAGAACAACCATATTATTCGAAATATGTTGGAACCTATCGAAACACTACAAAAAAGTATACGTATAATTCAAAAAGCAATCAACGTTTATTCCATTTGGTTATGCCCATTCATTCTACCGCGAAATCCGGGGATGGTTCATCCGGAAACCACTAATTCAGCAAAATTATATGTAGATATTGGGTTGTATGGTGTTCCGAAAGTTGACAACTTCGACACAAGGAAAGCTACTAGACAAATCGAAAAATACGTCAGAGATGTCGAAGGGTAAGTTACAGGGGGTAATATTTTCTACTCAGCATTGCTTTAGTCGAGAAACTAGTTGTTTTCTGTTAAATATTATGAAAATAACTTAACACTCCGAATGATAAAAATGTACAAGTTTATCTAATATTCTTGACTTTCCTGCTGGTTTCCATCGGCTACCTGGTAGCTTTTCCTGTAGAAAATAACCATGTGCAAGCCAGCACGGTGTTTGTACGGTTTCGAACTTGTGAATGGGAGTTGCAAAGAAATAAGATTCATTGCAAATTTTCGACAAAGCAGAAAGTTTTTGAATCTTTTACTTACAGATTAACCTAGGTCAAACAATAGAAGATTTTTTTTTGTATAAAAAACTTTCATTTGCACAAAAACTTGTCTTTGACAATATTTTTTCATTTATTTTCATTTATCTTTTTTTGAGTGGATTTGTGCTTTTATGATTGTTGGTCCAACGAAACAAAGTAGAAGGAATATTTGCCGAAAAAAAAATTTTTTCATGTCTAGTTTGTACCTGGTGAACTCCGTGAGTATATCTGCAACGATAATATAATGATAATATATGTATTTATTCACAGAAAAGTAGAAGAAAATACAAGTTTGATTTTTTTGTCTACCAATAGAATCAAAGACTGGATAACTCCATTCTTATTCTTACATCTAACAACTTGCAACAATGCATAAACAACCTCAACGAAGTACTTTGTACGATTGATTACGCCTAAGGTAGGTCGACTTCCTTCACGAACGGAACTATAATTGCATTGTTCCAATGTATTGGTGAACTAACAATACTTCTTAAAGATATATTATAGCTCAGAAGAAGCGAGAAATATACTCGCGAAACGTTAGCGAAGACCTAGAATAGTTTTTTTTCCAACAACCTGCAATCCCCCAGATATAACTAATTTGGACACAATCATACAAAAGATAATGGTTTATGATCAGGACACAGGCATATATAGATCATAATAATCATAGAAACACGCGTGAAGTAATTGACATAGTGATACCCTATGTCAATTATTCTATCAGATGTAGTTCAATGTTCAGCATTGCTTCAGTCGAGGAACTAGTTGTTTTCAGTCGAATTAAAAAAATAACTTCACTTTCGTCGTATATTTTTATCTTTTCAGAATAATATTTCTGTTCGATGTTCCATTGAGAATGTTTTCCGGTATCCTCATGAACATAACATTGCAAATTTCCATAAAACTTAAACACCAAGGAATAAATGTGCAATTACTGAGTAATAAAAAATCGTCCGCATGAATATTTCCGACCCACCAGTTGTCAATGAAAAAAAATCAGCGATACGGACCTGGTTGACATTACTTCATGTCGGCTGACGGCGATGTACATCACTTATTCTTTGAATTCGAATCTGAACACTTCTATTGATAAAAATGTACAAGTTGCTCTTAATATTCTTGACTCTCCTGCTGGGTTCCATCGGCTAACTGGTATTTTTCCCTGTAGAATATAACCAAATGCAAGCCAGAATAGGTATAGCAAACACAACGGAAGTCACCACAATAGCACCGTGTTTGTACGGTTTCGAACTTGTGAATGGAAGTTGCAAAGAAATATGATTCATTGCAAATTTTCGTCATAGCAATAAGTTTTTGAATCTTAAACTGACAGATTAACCTAGGTCAAACAATTGAAGATTTTTTTTTTTATTCAAAACTTTTATTTGCATAAAAACATGTCTGTAACAATATTTCTTCATTTATTTTCATTAATTTTTTTCAAGGGAATTTGTGCTTTTATGCTTGTCTTGAAAAATATTTTCATTTATTTTTTCATTTGAAAACCGTTGGTCCAACGGAACAAAGTAGTAGAAATATTTGCCAGAAAAAAAATGTTTCCATGTCTCCACGAGTATATCTGCAACGATAATATAATAATAATATATGTATTTATTTACAGAAAAGTATAAGAAAATACGAGTTAGATGTTTGTCTACAAAAAGGATCAAAGACTGGATAACTCCATTCCTACTCTAACAAAAAACAATATATAAATGGCATATGTTCAACAACGACTTGCAACAATGCATAAACAACCTCAACGAAGTACTTTGTACGATTGAATGTGCCTAAGGTAGGTCGACTTCCTTCACGAACGGAACTATAATTGCATTGTTCCGAAGTAGTCGTGAACTAACGATACTTCTTTAATTTTTATTATAGCTCAGAAGAAGCGAGAAATATACTCGCGAAACGTAAGCAAAGACGTGGAATAGTTTTTTTTTGTCCAACACCCTGCAATCCCTCAAATATAACTAATTTGGACGCAATCATACAAATAGATAAATGAGTTTATGATGAGAGCACAGGCATATATAGATTATAATAATCAAAGAAACACGCTGGAAGTAATTGACATAGTGATACCCTATGTCAATTACTCTATCAGATGTAGTTCAATGTTGAGCATTGCTTTAGTCGAGAAACTTGTTGTTTTCTGTCCAATATTATAAAAAATAACTTCACTTTCAGCGTATATTTTTACGTTTTCAGAATAATATTTCTGTTCGATGTTCCTTCGATGATGTTTCCTGGTATCCTCGCGAACATTACATTGCAATTTTCCATAAAACCGTTTCCATCGGCTACCTGGTAGCTTTTTCTGTAGAATATAACCAAGTGCAAGCCAGAATAGGTATAGCAAACACAACGGAAATCACCACAGGAGCACTGTGTTTGTACGATTTCGAACTTGTGAATGGAAGTTGCATAGAAATAAGATTCATTGCAAATTTTCGACATAGCAAAAAGTTTTTGAATCTTTTACTCACAGATTAACCTAGGTCAAATAATTTTTTTTTTGTATTGAAAACTTTTAATTGCATATGTTTTCATTTTTTTTTCATTTATCCTTTTTTTGGTGGGTTTGTGCTTCTATGCTTGTATTGAAAAAAAAATTTTTATTTATTTTTTCATTGAAAACCGTTATTCCAACAAAACGAAGTAGAAGAAATATTTGCCGGAAAAAAAAATTAGGTCTTATTTGTACCTGGTGAACTCCAAGAGTATATCTGCAACGATAATATAGTGATAATAAATATATGTATTCATTTACAGAAGAGTATAAGAGAATACAAGTTAGATTTTTGTCTACCAATAGGATCAAAGACTGGATAACTCCATCTTATGTTACACCTAACAAAAAAATAAGATAAATGACATATGTTCAACGACGACTTGCAACAATGCGTAAACAACCTCAACGAAGTACATTCTACGATTGATTACGCCTTAGGTAGGTCGACTTCTTTTACGAATGGAACTATAATTGCATTGTTCCAATGTAGTCGTGAACTAACAATACTTCTTTAATTAATGAGTAATAAAAAATCGTCGGCATGAATATTTCCGACACCGACACCTATATGCATATACACTTAAACATAACAGGTTATCCCGGAAGTTTTGTTCGAGGCATATTTGAAATTCGCCAAAGATTTTGCCAGGAGGGAAAGTGGAAATTTATTATATAATCAGGCACGGATACAGGGGGCAATGGGTGCAATTGCCCCCATCCCTGAGCAGTTTACGAACAGAAATTGACCCCCCCCCCCCCGAGCATAATATGTAGACGACCGTATATAATTCAGCTATTTTATAGATGATTGTTCCGTTTTGTTTTGGGTCCCTAACTTCATTTTGAGTGGGGGCTTGGCCCTTTTACTCTTCAATCGGATAATGATAATCGAAGAGTTTATACATAACAAAGCTATGTATAGTACTCTGGTGTATAGCTGAAATTGCGCCAGATTAAAACGTTTGAAATTTTAGACACTAGAGAATATGTCTAGGTCTTTTGTATCTTGAAGGTTTTCAGCCAGATAGTCAATGGCCTCCCGAACTAATGGGTTTTCGTGGGTATTTGCGTTATCGAAAACAATACGATTTCTGGCTATAATTTCGTCCCTTATTTTGTTGAAATTAAGATCGGCTGAAATAGTATTATTCGAAACGTACCACGGAGCATTGATTAGCATCCGCAATAACTTCATCTGGGCCCGTTCCAGAATTTGAGTATTTGAGTGAGCACTGTGACCCCAGACGGCAGAGGCATACAGAATAGTGCTTCTTAAGACGGATTTGTATAACATGATTTTGTTTTTGAGATTTAATGTGCTATCTCTATTTCCCTATTGATTAAGGGGTAGAACATGACTATTCTTTTTCAAATTTTTCCTGATCACATTTATGTGCGGAACCCACGTAAACCTACGATATATCGTCACTCCGAGATATTCAACCTCATTTGACCACTCAATCTCATGCTGATCAATGATAACCTTATTTTCAGGGATAGTTCTGAACCTACCAAGCGGAATGACTTGGGTTTTGTCGCCATTCAGCTTGATTTTCCAATCCAAAAACCATTGTTGGACAGTATCAATCACGTTTTGCAGATATAAAACCGCTTGGTTTTGATGTTTCGAATAAGCCAATAGCGCAGTGTCGTCAGCGAATAGCAAAGAATTTACATTCCCAAAATTTTGAAAATCAGAAGTATAAATGCTATAAAGCATTGGTGATAGCACTGCGCCCTGGAGGACGCCTGAGAATTTTTCTGACTGTAGACAAGGAATCTTCAATTCTAACTTGAAAAGTTCTATTTTTTAAAAGCCATTTAATCATTCCTTGCGTAATGCCGATTATTTCGAGTTCATATAACAGGCCATAGTGCCAGACTCGATCGAAAGTTTCCGCTATGTCCAATAACAAAACATGGACACGGTGATTTTTATTAAGTTCATAAATGGCATTTTCGACTAGTCTGAGTGCTTGTAACTCAGTAGAGTGAGCTTGTCTAAAGCCAAATTGGATATCGGGCAGGACATTCCTATCCTCTAACTCTTCTTCAAGCTTTCGCTTGAAGATGAGCTCAGCCAGCTTGCCAACATTACATAATAAACTGATAGGACGATGATTTCGCGGAAAGCCCGGGTCCTGACCATGCTTCGGAATCATGATAATGATTGCTTGTTTCCATCTTGTTGGGAAATATCTTAATTTAAGTGAACTATTTATTCAATTTAAAATTGAAACAAGTCGATTTTCTGGTATTTTTTTAAGTATTTCATTCAAAATTTGATCAATTCCGGGTGCTTTCTTGATTTTAGCTCTCTTGATGTAACCTTTCAGTTCATCAAGAGTAGCTGGCCGAACAATACCATTGTCATGACCCCGAAAAACATCACGAACTCGCCTCTCAACAAAAATATCTCTATCAATATTATCATCATGATTTACATTCGGCTGGAACTGTTGCGCCATCTTGTCAGCAAAAGCTGGAGCCTTATCGACGTCGCTGTAGCACATACCCCCAGTACCATGAATGGGGGGTTGTTTAGTCCTCTTATTTTAAATTCTTTCATAGAGCTTCCACATCGAAGTTGGATTTTGTGGATCCAATTCCTCTAGTGTATTGGCCCATCTTCCATTTTTAAATTCCGAAATCATAAACCTCACTTCCATGACAAGTTGGTTCATGATAATTTTGTCAATTCGAGCTAGGGTACGTTGATACCTACGCCTAGCTCGATTTTTATCCCTGATTTTCTCCCTTATCGGTCTTGAAAGGACGTTATGAGGAGTATTCGTGCTTGGCAATTCAACAAAATTACTATTTAATGTTCTAATTATAGTGTTTTCAAATTGATCTACAGCAGCGTCGAGTTTTGCATCAGTAGGAATATTTTTCCGAGTGCAATACTCGTTTTCAAGAATTTGTGAAAATCTTCGCCAATTCGTAACTTTTTAACTACGATTCCTTTGTGTTGGAGGATCTTCTCCAAACTCGATTTTCATTGGATTGTGATCAGAACTCAATTCCCGAAGAGTGGTAACATTTATGTCCCAATGCAAATTTTTTATCAGCACGATATCGGGAATATCAGGTCCATATGGGCCATAGAAAGTAGGTTCATTGGGCGCCGCAATAACATAATCAGCATTGTCACAGTGCCTTCTCAACTTATTGCCATTGCGGTTACTAATATTGCTCCACGTGGTAAGTTTCGCATTCAAATCATCCGCAGCTATAGTTGATGAATCATTTTCAGTAATGATCATGTTCAAAAAATCATTCGCCAGTTCGTTAGGAGGGGGATTGTATACTCAAATTAATCTCAAAGGGCCTTGACTAGTCATATTTTAATTCCGACCACCTCAGAGCCTGAAGCACGATCATGATTATTTGCAGTTTGTTCATGTTGGATGTTACACTCAATCATGATCGCAACTCCACCTCCTTGGTGGACGAGCCTGTGATGATTTGGAATGCCAATGGGATCATTCTTGAGAAATGTTTCTTGTATGAAAATAACGTCAATATTCAACTCGATGCCTAAATCCTCAAGTTCTATGATTTTTTCTCTGAGCCCATTGGCATTCCAGGACAACATAGTTGATGAGTTTGGTGTAATTTTTTCAGGCATTGGAAATGGTATTTACATTGAGATTAAGTAATTGTTTAATAATTGGGTTTTCTTTGAGAAGGTTGGCGAGTTTCATTATTTCTGAAAGTGTATCATTGATTTTTGGGACTTGATCATTACTGACAGAGTTCGTAGCTTGCGCATAGGTGCGCATAGTGCATCCACGATAACTAGCCGTGTGCCCACCTAGGCAGTTTGCACACTTAGGAGGAGTAGTTTTCGACTTTTTACACTCGTTGGAAAGATGTTTCCCACCGCATTTAACGCATGCAGGGTTTGCCCAACAATTATTCTGCGAATGGCCAGATCGTTGGCAACGATGGCATTGACTAACAGCAGTCCTCGGTTTTTGAGGTTCTGCTTTGACTCCAATGCTAAGGATTTGAAAAATTCCTTTCTGATCTCTTTTGCATGTAACCAGGACCATTGGCATTGCCGATTCATCTGGCTTTCGCATTCTGGCAACAGAAATGATTCCAAAACCTTGGTCTCGAAGATCATCCCTGATGTCAGAATTCGAAAATTCCGTAGGTACATGCCGGAAGACGACCCTCAATACTATTATTTTCCATAATTTTATGGAGTCTCCTATATGCGTCCGGACTAGCTAAATGAATACTGATTCCATCAACTATATTGTGTAACTCAAGAGGTTTGATGTCATTATCCTTAATTGATTTTGTTAGGGCAATCCATTTGGATTTATCCCTGAGAGTAATGGGCGGAACCCTAGTTGTTGGAATCAGAAACTAAATATCGCATATTGCGAATTATTCGAATCATCTTTGTTCTGTGAACTGTTCCGTTCTGCTGTTTCGTTTTTCTTTTCTTTTTATATCAACAAAATTAGGGTTGTCAGATTGACATAGAATTACCTGACATCATTTTTCTGTAACGATTTTATTTCATTATATCAATGAAGGATTAATAAACTGGGAAAATCCAACTCAATACAGTCCACTGAATATATAACGATCAAAATGGTTCAGTCGAACCAGACGGTATAATGGTATGGAGGTCGGCATCAGGCATAACCAAAAAGGAAGGAAGGAAGGTCCCATTCTCTGAAGAAAAACTTACTCTCATTCACTGAAGAAAAACTCAGTCTCATTCCGTGAAGAAAAGCTCAGTATAATTCTCTGAAGGAGAACTTATTCTCAAAGGGCTCACAGTTCTCATAGGAATTTCTCGCTCCAAGGATCTGTCTCTTCAAGTGGAATCTACGCAAGGCAAAATAATATCAACTGAGGTCAGAACTTCCGATATTTTTTATTCGCTTCGAGTAGAGTGCAGAAGCTGGTTGGTGAATTAATCTTCAAGATAAGTTCATTTCAGTGAAAGTTCTTAGTTAAGATAGTTAGTTTTTATTCATTCCATATCTATCAACATAAAATTCAAATGGGGAATCTTTGCCATCGGTCAAAGTTATGTCATAATTGATAATTTGGTATACAGGGCAGTTGAAAGATTTGAATTCAAGGTAGGAATAGGTTATTTATTTGTGAAGTGAACGGAGTTGTCACAGGAGAAAAGGATAAATTAGTTCACAAATGAATAGGGCAAGGTAACGCTATAAGAGAACAATTACTCTCATTGAAAATTTCGTGAATTCAGTAACACCTGATTCAATTATAGATGTCATTTGATGACTATGATATAGTTCAGAAAGAAATAGAAGATTCTATCGATGAAAATGATGATGATCAAATTTCATTGCAGTTTGAAGATAGGCAGTCGATAGTAAATCGATATATTTCCCTTCATAGCAAAATCAAAACTCTGATTCAAAAACATTCTATGGATTCTGATAGTAACGGAACACATGCTCATCATTCGGGTATTTTGGGAATGAATTCACAATCCCCTCAACCAGCTGTTAAAGTTAAACTTCCCGATCTCGATATCCCAACTTTTGATGGAAATTATGGAGAGTGGCGTACAATCATGGATTCATTCACGACTTCTGTTCATAACGATAATTTATTAGCAAAATCTCAAAAATGTGTATATTTGAAATCATTTTTGAAAGGAGAACCGCTTTCTCTCATTCGTGAATTAAATATTTCTGATGACAACTATGGTGAGGCTCTGGATCTGTTGAAAACTCAATACGATAAGAAAATGCCAGCGATAAATTATCATATCGTTGTGTTGTTGGGAGCTACTTTGATCAAACAGCCAAAGTCGCGATAATTGGCAGTGACAATTAGGAGAGAGGTATACTCAGACAAACACAATAATAATAGTAATAGTGAGTCTAATATAAAATAAACAGAAGGAGATGAAGACGGAACATAACCGCCCAACTAAAATACAATGGCATTTCAGTTATAATGGGTCGCTGAGGGGTAAAGGACATAGCTTTACCACCAACCGCTTGAGTAGACCTTGAGGAGTCTTTACGGTTACCACTTGCACCACGTCATCGGTTCCAGGGTGTATTTCTATCACCCGACCGAGTAGCCAACGTGACGGAGGGAGAGAATTATGTTTGATAAGAACCATACTACCGATATCAATATTGGTAGAGGGTTCAGTCCATTTACCCCGTTGGAATAAAGTATGGAGGTACTCTTCACTCCAACGAGACCAAAGATCCTGAACTAATCGCTGAATCATTTGCCATCGTGGGAGTCTGTCTAAATTTAAATGTAATAAATTGTCATCGGGGGAGCATTTAACGGCTCTAGAATCAAAAAATGACCGGGAGTGAGGGCTGAGAGATCGTTGGGGTCTGAGCTGGTGGGACAGATTGGTCTGGAATTCAAAACACCTTCTACTTGCACGAGAACAGTATTGAACTCTTCATATGTGAGTGTCTGATCACCAATTACTCGTGAGAGATGATATTTAACGGATTTTATTCCTGCCTCCCATAATCCTCCGAAATGAGGACTGGAGGGAGGGATAAACTCCAAATCTATAAGCTCCTGTTGAGCTGCATCCTGCATTTGTTTGAGTACTCGCGAAGCTCCAATAAAATTGGTAGCATTGTCACTCCTGATTTCAGTGACCCTGCCACGTCGTAAAATGAAACGCCTCAGTGCTGCCAGAAAAGTGTCAGTGGATAGATCTGTAGCCAGCTCCAAATGGATTGCCTTCGTTGTGAAACAAACAAAAAGGCAAATATACGATTTCTGAGTTTTTGAACCACGATACCGACCAAGGGAAATATTATACGGGCCTCCGAAGTCTAAACCGACGACGGAAAACACTTTCACTCGAGAAATTCGCGTTGAGGGAAGGTTGCCCATTGGAGGCTGGGCATTGATTGGATTTTGTTTCCCAACAAATCAGACATTTAGAAATGACTTTGCAGATGACTCGTTTAGCGGAAAGTATCCAATATTTTTGAAGGAGAAGAAAATGGAGAGTTTGGGCGCCGGGGTGTGAATACTGACGATGAGTATTCTCGACGATTAATTCTGTGATTCTATGGTGACGTGGTACTAACAGTGGATGGCGTTCATCATAGGAGAGTTGAGAGTGGACTAACCGGCCACCAACCCTCAGAAGACCTTCGTCATCGAGAAAGAGATTTAATTTGCGTAGAGGTTTACATAGGAGTTTTCCACTTGTAAGAGAAGAGATTACGGACTTGAATATGGAACCCTGAACATGTTTAATGGCTACTAGTGAAGCTTGGTGGAGTTCAGAGTAAGTCAGGGGTGACAAGGTTCGTTAAGAACGAGTGACATGGCAATTGGCAATGAAACGTCTCATATACGCTACTATCCGTTGCATTTTTACAAAAGAGGAAAAACGCTCCAAGAGAGCATCTTGGAAATGAACATCGGCTTGCATGGAGAGAACGACTTTTTTCTCTTCCGTAAAACAGTCCCTATCATCGTTCAATTGGTTGAAGGAGGACGACCACTCGGAGGGGGGTTCTAGGAGCCAAGAGGGACCCGCCCACCATTGGGAATAGTCTAAAAGCTGACGAGGATAAACGCCTCGAGAGGCACAATCAGCCGGATTCTGTTCTGAGGGCACATAGTGCCAAGTCTCCGGAGCTAATTTGTCTTGAATATGACTTACGCGATTGTTCACGGAAGTTTTCCATTTGTGTGGAGATGAGCGTATCCAGCAGAGAAATGTAGAGGAGTCGGACCAAGCAAAAATACCATCAACAGGTATTTGTTTATTGAAAATATCAAGAACAAATGAGAAAAGGTCTGACAGAAGAGTTGCGGCACATAATTCTAGCCGGGGAATAGATATAGTTTTCAAAGGCGATACCTTCGATTTTGCACAAATCAATTGCACACGGGGGCCATCCACACCCATATATCTGCAATATATGACAGCCGAGTAACCCTGCTGAAGTGGCTGCCGAATGGTGAAATGCATGTCGAGGCACGCTTATGGTTGAAATAGAGGGAAGTTCAGTCTTGAAGCGAGTCCAAGTAGCCACAACATCTGATGGAGGTGAATCATCACAACCGATGCGAAGAGTCCAAAGGTGTTGAATGAGTTTTTTGGCGAACAACGTGAGAGGACTGAGGAACCCAAATGGATCAAATATCCGAGCAAGTTCAGAGAGAATGTTTCTTTTCGTACATTCGAGCTTGGGAGCCAAAATGCTGAATGTGGAGACATCAAGCATGGAATTCCATTGTAAACCCAATACTTTTACAGAAGAAGTGTTATCAAATCTAGGGATGTTGACTTGGTGGAACTTTCAGGAGAGAGTAACGCTGGGTGATTATTATTCCATTTGTGGAGTTCAAACCCTTCCTTGCCGAGAAGAGCGATCAGTTGAGATTTCAGAGCAAGGGCTGTTTCGAAGGATTTACAACTAGTTACTATATCATCTACATAGGATGAGTTTCGTATAGCTGCCGCCGCTAAGGAATAGTTTTGACCATCTTCCTCCGCAAGGTGGAGAAGGGTTCTTATGGCAAGAAAAGGGGAGGAACTCACCCCATAAGTAACAGTATTGAGGATGAAGTCTTGGACCGGTTGGTCGAGCGAAAATCACCGAAGAATTTTTTGATATTTTCTATGGTTTTCTGATACTAGAATTTGGCGGTACATTTGGCGAATGTCGACTATCAGAGAAACATAATGCACTCTGAACTCGATCAAGAGTTTCACCAAATCATTTTGTAATTTGGGGCAAGTGAATAAAGTATCATTGAGGGATGTACCATTGAAACTCTTCGCGGAGGCATCAAAGACAACCCTGAGTTTGGTGCTCGCACTTTCCGGACGAATTATACAATGATGCGGAATAAAAAAGCTATCAGAGTTGGCAAAAGTACTTTCAACTGAGGACATGTGTTGTTGATCGAGATAATCTTGCATGAAATCACAATATTGTTCATTCAATTGAGGGTCCTTCCGTAACCTTCGTTCTAATGGGAACAAACGCCGAAAAGCAACTTCTCGTGAATTGGAAAACATCGGGTCGAGTGAACGAAAGGGAAGTGAAACAATGAACCGACCTGACGTGGTTCGAGAAACAGTGGAAGTAAATATTTGTTCACAGAGATTATCTTCTGGAGTTGATTTGCAAATTCTAGGAACCTCTTCAACTCCCCAGAAGCGCTTAAAAGATGTGTCTAGAGGAGGATCACATGAGCAGTGTAACGAGTTTAACGAGTTTGAACTAGGCTCACAAGATACTGTTCCCATGACAGTCCATCCGAAAACAGTATAAAATGCACTGGGTTCGTTTTCATTTCTTGGGAGTTGACTATCTTCAAAAATGAGAGGGAATATATCGGCACCTAGCAATAGATCAATATCGCTAGAAAGATAAAAGCAGGGGTCTGCGAGTTTCAAATTTGAAAGGTGGGACCAAGACCTCGCGTCAATATCATGACTAGGCATGTAATTGCAAACTTTGGGCATTACAATGGCACTGAAATTGATAATAGGCTTAAGGCTATTACAAGGTCGGATCTGGAGTGGAACTGCCCTAGAGGCCAAGGAATTCATATCACTGATACCTTGAATAGATAAAGAGATATTTCTTCGGTGCACATTCAATCCGAAACGATTGCAACATTTTCGACTAACAATACTGATTTGAGAACCTGTGTCGAGCAACGCCCGAACCGTTTGATAATTACCAGTGGCATCAAGTACTTCAATGAGTGCCGTAGACAATAAAACAGTTGCCGAGGACGAGGATGATTGTGGAATGGGTTCAGCTTGATCTGTACAAGAAAAAGCTTGAGCATTTACGGAAGCATGCGCAGTGGCGAGGTTATTGATTCATCAGTAAGCGGCTGATGAATGGAAGTATTGTCTCTGGACTGAGTTTGCAGGGGGGGTTGAGAGTGTTGATCAGAGAAGCCAGGACTGTCATTGAAATGTAAGAGAGTATGGTGACACTGTCCACATTTCAGACAATGTGCTTTGGACGAACAATCTTCAATCATATGTCTAGAACCCAGGCAATTCACACACCATTTTTTCGTTCTGACCAGACTGTATCGATCACGAGAATTCATCGCCAAAAACTGGGGGCATTTATAGATAAGATGATCTGAATGACATAATGAGCATAGGGGTTGTTTAACTTGAGCATGAAAAGATCGCCTAGGGGAAAAATTAGAGTGAGAGTTTTGAGAAGAAAGCCGTGGATTTTCCACGGATTTTGGCAACATTTTCTGCATACAATCAGCAGCTCTATCTAAAGCACCACATTGCTGTATGACAAAGTCTTGAAGCGATTCAAACGTTGGAATTTCATTGGAGCTATGATGGATCGCAAATCGAGATTACGTATTGGAATCTAAACGTCTCAAGAGCATGTTGAACAGCAAAAAACTCCATTGATCAGTAGGAAATTTTAAGTTTTTTAGTACAGCAATATTTTTGGTATAAGTATCTATTAATTTTCGTAAGGTTTGAGGAGTAACCTGATTTTCAGGGATGTTTGGAGCATTTTCCAATTCAAGATAATGAGCAGTGGCTAAAAGTCGTTCATTATCAAACCGTTTTATCAGAGACTCATAAGCAACAATATAATTTGCATCCGTAACTGGATTGCATTCGACGAGAGATAACGGGGGACCAGACAGAGAAGATATGAGATAATTGAACTTTTCAATATTTGCCAACGCCTGATTTTCATGCACCAAACTATTAAACATGTCGATAAATGTTTTCCAATTTATGAGATTGCCATCGAGTTTGACAAGTTCGATTTTTGGAAGTTTTACCTGACTTGTAACTTGAATGCTAGAGCTTTTTGGATCATGATCTGCGTCAAACAATGAAGAATATGTCGATTTTGCATGATAATAATCTTGGTAAAAGTTGCCAGACAAAGTTTTGAATTCATCATTATTATATGTATCAGCAGCTATGAGGAGAGGGACGAGTGTAGCATTTTGGTTTTCAAATTCTTGATAAATATCTTCCAAATGAGTAAATCGAGCTTTGAATTGTGCATGAAGATCAGGGGACGTTTTGGCAGCAGTGGCTATTGCTGCCAAATCACTCATTCTATCGATACTGATTTGTTGCATAGCTATACATTGTTTTATTTTATTCGACATACTGAAATAGTATTAATAAAGATAAATCGATTAATCACTTACAAAAGTTAAATTTACAAGCAAAAAAAAATTACGCAATTCAATGTGAAATCAGTTGAATATTATAAGTGGCCTCGTATATAAAAGCCTTTAATCTGGACAATTCCCAGCGTGCATAAAACAATTTTATTTCCTGAAACGTATCCTTTGTTTTCAATCGGAGATCGAACATAAAGAGGCAAGAGAGCAAAAAATTGTGATACCGAAATTAAATTGTTTTGTGAAGTTCAATAGTCTATTCCACTATTAGAGGAATGCATTTCAAATGAATATAAATTTTATTTTATATATGAGTAAATCGACTATTACTTCGAAACAAACCTGTCCGACCAGCTGATAGCAATTTTCGTTTTTTATGGAACAAAAAATAGAGTGGGCAATAACACTTGACGCTAAATAATGCTGAAAAGTGGAGTTATTTCAAATATGAAATGAAAACCTTGAGAATGGAGAAACACTTGTGTCTGTCTGAGAATACGGAGTTACAAAATAAATCCAAAACCGGCAATTTTCAACTATGAGGAAATAAGATTCGGCTCGTATGGACCATGTTTCGAACTCGCTCTTTTAGTGGACTGTATAGTTTGAATAAGTTGAAAATGAGCGCTGATGGATTGATTTCCTGATATTCAATGATTTTAGGGATGAATCAAATCGGGGCTGTGGTTTCCTTCCCTTAATCAATTGGCGAGAATGCACCAGCTGGCTAGCTATATTGACATCAGGTCACAAACACAAGTTTTTTCCTTATCACTCATGGAGTATGAGATTTGTTTTAAGGAGCAACGATATCTCGAGGTGAACAATTGAGTGTTCTTGTCACTTTAGGCCGGAGATGCGCGAGCAACTCGTCCTCTAGGATAGTGGAAAACACAGCCAAAGTCGCGATAATTGGCAGTGACAATTAGGAGAGAGGTATACTCAGACAAACACAATAATAATAGTAATAGTAGGTCTAATATAAAATAAACAAAAGGAGGTGAAGACGGAACAGAATTACAGCATGGGAATCATCTGCTCAAATCAATGAAATAAAAAGGGGATCAGAACACAATTCAAAATTTTTCAATAAACAAAAATCGATTATTCATTCTCATATGGTTACTAGTACTGATAGTCAGGGTAGTAATGGACAAAAGTGTATTTATTGCAAGGCACTTGGTCATAAGATATATAAATGCACTAAATTCAATTCAGAACCAACTTCAACGAAGAAGGACTTCATCTCAAAGGAAAGGTTATGTTTCAATTGTTTTGGTAAGCACTTGGTTTCTCAATATACAAGGGATAGGTGTAGGAGTTGTTCAGGAAAACATGATACTCTTTTACATGAAAACAAGACTGCACATATTTCACAAGAACAAAGGTTCAATGAAGAAGGACCTCATCAGTCTCATTCTCAAATGCAAGATCTACTAACTCTCAAACTCAAAGACCACATTTCCAAAGGCCTATTCAGTCTCGAAATCTTACTTCTACACAAGAATCTCCTCCTCAAGTTCAAACATTGACATGTACTCAAACCGGAAATGATCAACAATATTGCATGATTTCTTCCACTAGAAATCAGGAATTGCTAGCCACAGCAAGGGTGATTCTATTTTCAGAAAATGGTAAAATAATGGAAGTACGAGCATTGTTGGATTCAGCTTCGCAAACTACGTTTGTGACCAGGGACACAATAGAAATGTTGAAGGCCAAAACTTTGAAAGTTGATTTGAAGGTTTCAGGAATATCGCAAAGTGGGACTCATGTGTCGGAAATGGTTGATTTAATTTTAGAGTTTTCAGTAACATGTGGTATTTTCAATAAAATAACATGTGAACTCCCTCAGGTTTTAATTGACACTTCCAAATTCAGTATCCCCTATAATATCGATCTTGCTGATATTATATTCCTGCTGAAATAGATATGTTAATTGGAGCTGATTGGTATTTCGATTTGATTGAACCAGGTTTGATCAAATTGGGACCAAATTTACCAATTTTACAAAACAGTAAATTAGGATGGGTATTGGGAGGTACAATGGAATCTCAACATTTTCAGAATTATCAGAAGCGATGGAAATATTTTCCAAATTTTCGAATTTTCGTCGATTTCAACGCACAATGGCATATTGTTTTCCATTCGCAAATAATTGTTCAAAGGTTAAACTCAAATTGAATGGTTCTCTTCATGTTGATGAATTGTTAAGTTCTTTGAAGGTTATAGTTGGGTGTATTCAAGGTCACCATTTCATGAAGGAAATCAGAGATATTGAATCGAAAAAATTCATACAATCAGGTACTTTAGCACAATTAAGTCCATTTCTGGATGAGGATGGTTATCTCCATCCAATTTATCCTTTTCTCAAAAGCATCCTATGATTCTACCCCTAAAAAACCATGTTGTGAAACTGCTCTATAAACAAGAACATCTAGATTTACATCATGCAGGGGCACAAACGGTTCTCGCTCATCTTTGATTACGATTTCGGCCGATAAATGGATTGAGACCAATTAAAAGAGAAGTTAAAAATTGCGTTACCTGTTTTAGGTTCAAAGCACTTCCATCTCAACAAATAATGGCTTCATTATCCTCTGATAGACTTTCCATAGTACGTCATTTTCTCAAAGTAGGAGTTGACTTTGGTGGTCCTATTGCAGTTGAGGAATCTCATCTTCTCCAAAGCATACATTTCGTTGTTTGTTTGTATGGTTACAAAGGCAGTTCATATCGAACTTGTTTCCAGTCTATCAACAGAAGCGTTTCATTCAACTCTCAAAAGATTAATTGCTCGTCGTGGATGCCCTCAAATCATATACAGCGACAATAGAACTCATTTCCAGGGTGCTAACAACTCACTTAGACAAGTATATGATTTCTTCCGAGAAAATGAAGGTTTTGTTGAAGATTTTTTATCTACCAGAGGAATAAAATGGGAGTTCATACCCCCCAATAGTCCACACTGGGAAGGATTGTGGGAGGCTGTTATAAAGTCTACAAAATTTCCTCTCAAACGGGTTATGGGAAAAAGGATTCTGAATTTTGAAGGAGTTTTATGTCAAATTGAAGCCATATTGAACTCTAGGCCCCTCACTCCTATTTCAACAGATCCAGAAGATTACTCGTGTCTCACACCCAGTCATTATTCAATAGGAGAGTCGTCAATCTCTTTTCCGGAAACCAATATTTCTGATGTTCCTGATAATAGGTTGAAAGCCTGGGAATGCTGTCAAAAAATGGGGCAAATTTTTTAGTCGGTAGAATATTTGAATAGACTTCGACATAAACCAAAATGGGTCAAAGTGAATAAAAATTTAGAAGTTAATGATTTAGTTTTGGTGGAGGAGGACAATTTTCCACCTCTTGAATGGCGATAAGCTCGCATTATAAAAGTAATGCCAGGACCCGATAAAAAGGTTCGAATTGTGAAAATTCGTACAATGAACGGAATTTTCACTAGACCAATTACTAAATTATGTCCACTTCCATATTCTTCTGATAAAAACAATCAAGCCGGTGGGGAGGTTGTTGGAATCAGAAACTAAATATCGCATATTGCGAATTCTTCAAATCATCTTTGTTCTGTGAACTGTTCCGTTCTGCTGTTTCGTTTTCTTTCTTTATATATCAACAAATAGGTTTGATGTACGGTTTCTCACATAAAGGATCCAATGAAATTGATGAAAGGTAGATTCAGTGAAAACAACTACTTTCTTCTGCGTGGTATTTGCCAGGAAAGTAGTTGTTTTTCACCTAGAACCATTCTGGTTCAATTTATATTGAATCCTTTATGTAAGAAACCGTTTAATTCGATTTTCATTCATTCCACTTCACATGGCACTTATCTTCCACTATATGCTAGACGGGCTTGCCACTCCTACTGAGAAGGAATCTTTTATTCAGAAACCTATCGAGGTGGGAGATTTTCGGAGTGTTTCTTTCTGTCACTAGGTACCGCCAGTTAAAGTTTATCTTTTCCGGCGTACCTATAGGTGTTTCAAGCTCGATGATGGTTTGTTTACGTTGTGTCTCACTTCAGCCAGAGTTCTTTGGAGCTTTGGCTGGTTGACTACTCCGTACTGATGAGGGCCAAGAAGCCTGAAACCGGAATGCGGATTGTTAGGTGAACACGACATAAATTAAACATAATCGAGCTTATCAGAAAGAAACATTTGCATTCAATGTCCATTGATATTATATGGAAGTATGCATGGATTTTCAGGTGAATATCATTCAACGTTCTGCGTTTTTCACCTGAGATCTACCATTTTCTGGTTCAATTTTATATTGAATCCTTTATGTGAAGAAAACCGTTTAATTCGATTTTCTATTCATTCCACTTCACATGGCACTTATCTTTCAAAAATAGGGTTGTCAGATTGACACAGAATTACCTGACATTATTTTTCTGTAACTATTTCATTTCATTATATCAAGAAGGATTATAAACTGGGAAAATTCAACTCAATACAGTCCACTAATTATATAACGATCACTAGTATTTCTCTGATTTGAATCAGAATCGTCATTAATTGCATTAGAATGGTCAGAATGGACAGAATCTGAACTTTGGTCACGTTGACGCTTTTTGGTGAAGGAAATAGGATTATTAGAAGTTGAAGCCATGTCGATATCATCGGTAATATCGGCTTGAGAATCATTATTTGGAATTTTAGTTTGAATGTTTACAACACCTTTTATTATTGAACCCCAAATTTGAAATATCTGATTCAAATTTGAAAAGGTGAAATCACTTTGCCGATAGGCTGTTCAGGTTGATACGGTTAGGCCGTGAGTAAGGTTCAATTAATGACTTTTCCTAGTTTGTCAAATTGGGCCACTAAAAAATTACACATCAATTAACTTGACTAGTTCGAGAGTTGGGCGCCAGGCTTGCTAAAGACAAAAGCCAAAGATAAACAAAAATTCACTAGATAAATGTCACTTAGCTTGTATGGGAAGGCAAATAAATATGCAGGAAATCAACTTCACAAATTTATTTCAGACAATTAGAAGAGTGACTGGTTATTATAAAAAAACTTCAACAAGTGAGTGGAATTTATAAAAATTGTTAAAAATATTACTTGAAGAGTATAAAAAATTCAATGAAAAAATTGAAAAATTACGTGTATTAAAATTTTTTTACTCCAATAAAATTTGAACATTTACAAATGTTGAGATTCCGCTAGACGTTGGTGATACGGTATATACCTGCCGAGGCCTTCAACGGAGGGAGATGAAGAAGGCTGGTTCATACGAAAATGGTCTCAGCGGTACGGCGACGAAACTGGTCTCAGCGGTACGACGACGAATCTGATCTATTGGTTTTTAGACCCCCTTGTTAGCGTGAATGGGTTGATGTGCTATATGACCTCCTAGGGTACCACTCCTTCTGTCTCAGTAGGTGGCTTCACTCCGTGGTATATATCATGCGAAGAAGATGATAGGAATCAAAATTTGCACAAAATGGGGGAGAACAAAGGATATCCTTTGAACCTCAAGGTTTTATGATTCAAATTTTAATCTGAAGTCAAAAGATAGATGCAAATGATAGCATGCAACAAAAATGCCTCAATCCATATATAAGACTGATAGATTACAGTGAAAGAACAAATAAAGTAGCAATGCTATTCTGGTTTCAAATCTCAAAGTTAATTTTAATCATTTAAAAAAATTAACAATGAGCAAAATTCAAAACAGAAATAAACAAACCTTACCCAAAACGTTATGTTAAAATTCAGTTAAATTTTGAAACAAAGTAAGCTTTGATAATGTGATTAAATGTACCAGAAGAGTCCAAAATAAAATGGAATGAGTAAATGTATTCAAAAAGAAATATAAAAATTTCCTTAAGACTTTGTCGGAGAAAAATATACTATTTCAAAGCGAGTACCATAGGAAAATATAGCGTTATGAACCAAAATATCAATCAGGCCCTAGAGCAAAATTATACTATTCAGTTAAGATAAGAAGAGAGAGACCACATGTTTTTCAGTGTGCACAACTCTTTTAGATAAAGATAAAGTTGAATAATTCTTTCCATTGAAGAATTTTCAGAGATATTTCGAAATAGGGCGGCAAATTCCCTTTTCAAATCGATAGGCCAGGTAATTCTCAAAAAATTGAATGAATTTCCCCGCTCTTTGCGACAAGGTAGTGACTGAAATGAATTGATTCTACAACGATCGAAAACCAAATAACCCTCACTGTGAATTGAATGAAGTAGAACGATAAAAGGAACTTGTCCAATGTGATCAAAATTTATGCTTGAGGAATATAAAAGCAATCGAGTGTTCTGAGACAAGTTACGCCAGAGGTACAATCCTCTCCAGAAGCAATTTTTTCTCAAGAGAAAACAAAATTATTCTCATAAACGTCTAGTCATCAAATAAAGAAAATTGCTTACCGGAGGGCTGTCCTAGAAGGTAAACTGCATGGCTGTCCCAGAATAGTCGAATACACCTTTTGCACTCGGAATCCTTGGAATAATCCCCTGGCACTGTGAAGTGAGCTCTAGTCCACTCGAAATTACCATCTATCTGGTACCTAAAGAAGGGCAAAGCGTAGAACTGATTCCAAAAAAAAAATTGTTCCCAAAGGTCTGAACGGATACTACGTCAGCCACATAGACATGTGTGGTAAAAAGCTTGCTAAAATGGCCGAACTATATTTTTTTGTTTTTTTCTTTACTTAAATCCAAAACACAAATTAACCTTGATAGAAATTAGCCAAAGGAAGTATCATATACGATATGTAAGATATAAAATAATATGAAGATAATTTAATTGGAAATTCACTGATAATTCCAAAGGTGACAAAAATATGACATTATATCTATAATCGACTTCAACAATTACCATCTAAGAATTTGAATATTACAAGCATATTAAAAGCGGAAAAATAATGTTAATCAACTCAACATTGATTGCAGAATAAGGAAAATGATTATACTCCACCAATATCAACTGTGATGAGACATTCAATTTAGAATTCGTAACGTACCAAAATCAATTCACTCACCACACCTATGTCGAGGTTCAATCGAAGTGAGAGAACGATCATCCTTTCGGTTCGAACAAATCACCAATTCCCTGTTTTTTCACAAACCATTCTCGGTTTTTTCTCTATTTAAAAATACTTATGGGGAAAACAAGCGCTCACTTGACATGAATACAACTGTCATGATACCATTTCCAATGGGTCGATAATAAAGAGCGCTGTTTCATAGTTCACGATCTGAGCAGTGACTACTGACTCGCACCACCGTAAAGAAAACCAGTAAAATTATTAGAAATTGATTATGTATAAGGAAGTAACGAAAAATTCGTTACATGTTAAGTGAATTTACTGGACCCACTTGAGGTTCTTGGATATCTAAGACATCAAATTTATTACTTGTGGTGACATTAATTTGCAAATAATCTTTTTTTCCAGCTTGACCCGGAGTTGAAGTCTCCGAAGAAGATTTAACACTATGTAGTGAATTGTCTCGTGAGATATTTCCCGTGGAAATTTCAGTGTGGAATTCTTTGGTAATTCTTCTGCAGCGGATTTGTTCCCTGGGAGGTTCGGCTTTCGAAGTGGAAGCCGAAGGAAGGATGGTTCTGTCATTTACAGGATCGGGAATGGATTGTTTGAGGTGGTTAAGTTTGACTTTCAAGTCATTCATTTGCTTGTAAAGAGGAGCTTGAATGGCCTCAGTATTTTTTCGAATGTATAACTGAACCTCAGAATGAATTCGAGATTGAACTTGATCATGAATTGCTTTTTGCATGCAAGGAAGTTGCATGTAAAGATGAAAATTGCGTTGGAAATCAGATTCAAGAGCAACCAATTGCTCTTGCCTCATCATTCCGGGCGGCTGCCCATTTACTACGTCTTGTGACATAAGAATCGAAAGGATTAACTACAAAACAACTCAACTATAATACAGAACAACAAAGGCTCTTTCTTACCCAGAATCTCCAGAGCACTAAAGAGCAACGAATTGAAAGTGTTTAACGCGGTTTTACGAGACAGCAGTCCGTGGGGGTGCGTTAGCTGGAGTTTGGGACTCCCTACAACAACTTTTTCTCACGTAGGCTGCAACTAGGAGTACGAAGAAGCTCGTTCGGGGCTCTGGAGCCCCCACACATCTTTTGGGTAGAAGGCTATCGAAGTACGAGATTTTGCAAGCTATAAATGCGGCGAAAAATGTTATGTCAGAAAATCTGTCGATTTGACATATGGATTTTTTGACGGGTGGTTTTTATAGATGAAATAACTTCTCAATTGTTAGGTGGAATGTCCACCAATGTGGATCCTTTTATGAAAGAAAAAGAAGTCATCTTCAAACATATTGGGTTCTTCAACTTTAGATATCGGAATCACAATCGATTGCTTCCACATTATGGGGAAAATTTTCCTTCCCAAACAGACATTCATAAGTTTTAGTATAACAGGTAACAAGGAACGACAAAAATTTACAAGAAAACCATCTAGACCCTCAATTCCTTTAGATTTACTTTTGATTTGGCGTACACGGTCACTCACGGTAGATGTAGGTTAGACGTTTACGGAGAACGGAATATTTTTTTTATTTAGAAAATTTGGTTTCTTGGGTAATTTGTTCTGCTTAATAGATTTAGAATATTTACAGCGCTGCGGCGTTTCCGCTTATATTGAAAAGTGGAAACAACTTTGATATTTGAAATGAGACATACTCAAAAGTAAAAAAAAAGTCGAAAGTTTATTATTTCTTCAATATACATTGTATAAGAAAAAGTCAGTGTAGAAGTGTATATAGGCGAGTGAAATTACTGATTACTAATACATATATAAAAAGACAAATAAAATATTGTCAAATCTGTTCAAAATAAAAGAAAAAGAAAAGACAAAAAAAATCACTGCTTTCCAATGAAAAATGCATTCATGTTATATGGACATAAGTTTGTTAGATAGCTTTTCAACCGATATTTGAACGACTTTTCACCTTCAATATTTTTCATAGTATGGTATATGGTTGAAAATTTTTGGGCCAATTTGTTCACGAGCGTTATATGTGATATTCACACGGCTCTTGGGCAGATGCACATCATTTTTATTTCGAGTTTTATACTGGTGTAGATCCTTATTTTTACAAAACATGATTCCGTTCTTTTTGACGAAAACACATATTTTAAAGATATAAAGTGCAGTCAAGCTGAGAATTCTCAGTGTTTTCAAAGACTCTCGACAAGATTCATCTTTGTTTGACCAAAACATTTTGAGAAAATGATGAGTCTCCCCAGAGGCACACTCCATATCTCAACCGACTCTCAACTTCAGCATAATACAAATGTACCAGTTGATGCTTTTCCAATATAGATTTTATATTTCTGAACATATAGTGCAGATATGCAAGTTTGGCACCTAACACGGTGCAATGTTTGTTCCAGTTTAAGCAGGAGTCGATATTTAGACCCAAAAATCTTTCATTTTCATGAAACTCAACAACTGCGCCATTGTGAGATATTTAAATTTTTTCCAGGGACTTTTGCGCTGTGTGAAAATGCATTAATTTAGTTTTATCTGTATTGAAATATAGATAGTGATCTTGGAACCATTGACTCAGTTTATCCATTGCATTTTCACAGGTTTCCTTTTGGCTGACACTGTCTTTACCAGAGAGTAAGAGGGTTGTATCGTCAGCATAACTTGTGACTTTTATATCTGGTAGGATATTACTTATCTCGTTGACATATAAAATAAAAAGAATGGGGCCCAATATCGAGCCCTGCGGGACTCCTAGGTCAATTTTAAGTCGAGATGAGAGGACAGATCGAAATGAATCTTCATCCTGGTGATTAATTGAGACATATTGAAGCCTTGCTTCAACAAAAGACTCTATCCAGTCCAAGCAAACACCCCTGATACCATAGTCGTAAAGTTGAGAAAATAGTACATTGTGGTCCACACAGTCGGAAGCACGGCTCAGGTACAAAAAACACCTATATGATACTCATTTTTATCTATATAGTTGATTAAATCACTATAAAACTGATAGAGTGCAGTACTTGTTGACTTTCCGGATCTGAAGCCGTGTTGCCTATTTGACAAGATGTTGAGGTTATTCAAATACTTGAGAGAACCTTTCCAAGAAGCAATATTCAAAAACCTTGGAAACACTGGGATGATGGGTCTATAGTTTTCTATTGCTTCAGGGCAGCTTTTTTCATAAACTGGAATAACTTTCCCAATTTTCAGAGCACTTGGGAACCTGCCATCAGTAAATGAAAGATTTACTAGGAAAGTCAATGGTTCAGAAATAGCACTGATAATTTTTTCCTATAAAAACATTGGTACTTCGTCTGGCCCTGAAGAGCTTTTGTTTTTCAGTTTCGTTTTGAGTAAATCAATTAGCTCGTTTGTTGAGAATGGCGATAAGAACATTGAGTCTTTAAAATATTGTACGTTCCGGAGACTAGTATTATTAGAATGATCACTAATTTTATTCCGTAATTTTATTGGAGCATCCTGGAAGAATGTATTGAAGAGATCACATATGATTGTTGGATCATTGATTTTCTCATTTTCGTAGTTTAAGTTGATATTACGATAAATCATATTTTTTTACCAGTAGGTTCAGAAATTATTTTTCATGTGGATTTACCTGGATTGTCAGAATTGTTTATTTTATTTCGATAAAAAGATTTCTTTTTATTTTCTAAAAGACGGAAGTGTTGTTTCTTCGACTCTCTGTATAACTCAGACAGTTCATGAAACTCATTTTTCAAAATGGAAAGGTCCTTCAAGTTTTCGCTTGATTTTTTTATTTCCTTATCAATCCATTTTTTTTAATTTGATTTAATCGGAACGTTCCGTAATAGAAAATGGTTTTCAAAATGTTTCGTAAAAATTTTATTGAAAAAGTTAAAAACATCGTCAATATTTTTTTAAACCATAGAGTCCATTCCAGGTTTCAGATTCTGGTGATAATTTAAAACGGTCCACCTCATCGGTTTTAAAGATTCTTTTCTGCATATATTTAGTTTTCACAGTATCATTCTGCTTATATAATTCATAGAGAACATATCTATGATCGGATATGTTGTTGTCAATTACCGCTATAACTTCATCTGTTTCAAAATTGACAAAAATGTTTTCAAAAGTGGAAATACAGGTGCCCTGTATTCGAGTTGGCCATTTAACTGAGTGATGCATATTGAAACGTGAAGAGACGTTACTCAACTGTATATTACTGTATATTATTGCATTTTTCTCTTCGCTATGTTTTTCTGATTGTTTTTCTATTATACTTCTCTATACCTATCTCGAGAAGTTCATGAATTTCATTAATTTCTGTTCAAAATATGCTTCAATTAAATGTTGCAAGCAAATATTGTGAATAATATTTTCCCGAATGTATCCAACAGTGCTAATGAACAGAAAAAAAGTTCAAAGGATGATTCGAATATGTTTTTTAGTACGAGTAAAAATCCTAACAAATTAAAAAAACTATTCTGTATGTACTGTGGAAAATTTGCAAGAATTCGGAAAGTGATCAAAAAGACGAAACTGAAGTCAAAAAGTTCACCAATTCGAAAAAGTGTAACGAACCTAGGCCGGACCTGTCGCCTCGCGCGTTGCCGTCGACAGCGATGAGGTCATCCCCGGAGATGTTCGAGAACAGTCCAGTCGCTCTGCCGCGGAGAGCAACGGTCGATATTGGAAACGATTGGAACATGCTGGTCGCCAACTGCCGGAATTCGAAAGATCGGGAATTCTGTGACGGAGATAAATAGGTAGCCCTCAAGATGGCACGGACAGTCTGAACGAGCCCATACGATCGAGCTATACAGTGGCGTAATATAAATTAAGTTGTAGATTTAAGTGTGAAATAAATTATTAAAACCAAGTTAAGTTTATTTACGTTACAATTGGTGTCGGAGTGAGATTTTGAAAATAAACAAGTGATCGTGGAGTGGATAGTCAGAAAAATAAATTGATAGACCTTTTTGTACGCCCAAAATAGACAGTGGCCCGGTTTTCGCGAAGTGGACAATTGTGCGTGGGAATATAAACTGATACACTGTTCGCGTGAAACAGAAAATAGACAGTGGCCCGGTTTTCGCGAAGTGGACAATTGTGCGTGGGAATATAAACTGATACACTCTTCGCGTGAAATAGACAAAAGACTGGTGGCCCGTGGAAAGGAATTCGCGAAGTGAATTTTTAACAAACTGATAAACTTTTCGTGTGAAACAGACTGATACCTCGTCAAAGACAAAATGTGTTCAAGAAAAGTGCGCCTTGCGGACTTGAAGGTAGCGGAATTGAAACAGGAATTGGAGGAAAAGGAACTGGAAACAACGGGTAAAAAGCAAGTACTCCAGGAAAGACTTGCAGAAGGACTTATACAAGAAGGTGAGGACCCCGAAACATTTTTATTCGAAGTTCCCGGAGGTGATTTGAGTCCGATAATAGAATCCTTGAAAGAAGAGCTGCAACAAAATTCTAGAAATCTGAAAGAGAAGCTTCAAGAAAATTCTAGAAATCTGGAAGAGAAGCTTCAAGAAAATTCTATGAATCTGGAAGAGAAGCTTCAAGAAAATTCAAGAAGCCTGGAAGAGAAGCTTCAAGAAAATTCTATAAATCTGGAAGAGAAGCTTCAAGAAAATTCAAGAAGCCTGGAAGATAAGCTTCTAGAAAATTCAAAAGCCTGGAAGATAAGCTCCTAGGAAAACACAGAAGGCTTAAAAAAGGAACTCTGTGGTGTGGCGAATCGTCTGGAAAAAAGAATGGGAACCGTCGAGGCAGAGATGGACAAGATGAAGGAAATAATCAGCGATGAAATCAAAGACGGAATCGAGGCAGAAATGGACAAAATAAAGGAAACGATCAGTAAGCTGGAAAAACAAATTAATAGTGCGTCCTCCACAGAGATGGTTAACGAAAATGCAATGCTGGACTTGAGTTTGAACTTGGATAAAGTTCAAGAGGGTATAAAAGATATCAAGGTCATTTCAGAAATAGGGAAGCTTTCCATGAAGCCGCCTCAGTTCGACGGAAAAACTCCATGGGCAAATTACCGCCGGCAGTTTGAAGCAGCGGCCAAAGCAAACGGATGGAATGCAGGGGAAAGAGCTGTAGCACTAACACTTGCATTACGTGGAGAAGCGACGAATATTCTACAAACTCTTACCGCCCAGGAACAGGAGGACTATGATCAGCTGATTAAACATCTAGAATTACGATATGGCCAGGCCCATTTGGAACACGTATACCACTCCCAACTGAAAAATCGCTGCCAGAAATCGGGCGAATCCTTACAAGAATTCGAAGCTGACATTGCACGCTTGGTTCGTCTCGCATATCCAGCCACACCGAAAAATGTAATGGAGCGATTAGCGGTTCAGGCATCCTTGGATGGACTCCGTGACCAAGAAACCAGGCAAGCGTTGATATTAGCTCGTCCAACACATCTCGTAGATGCACTGGCACGCGCTTTGGAATTCGAAGCAGCAAAACAATGCTGCAAAAGCCAAAATAAAGTTCAAACGATTGAGGAAGACTCACAGGAGCCTGCTAACTTGGAAGCTGCCATAAGAAAAGTGATGAAGGAAGTGTTGCCTGAGAAAAAACAGATAAGATGCTGGAATTGTGGCAAAATTGGACATGTGCGTAGCAAATGTCCAACATTCATCGACTCCGATGCAGGAAAACTAAAGAAGGTCGACGAGAAGGGACAATCGTCGGCATGGGTCCGGCAAGCCCCGGTTAACAACGCATATGTCGCTATCCTTCAACGACAGAACAAAGGTGTCTTCGTAGACGGTCTCATCAATAACGAGCCTTGCACCATGCTGCTAGATACAGGTGCGACTAGGACAATTCTCGGGCCTTCCTTTGCCAGAACACCGGAATGGATTGAACCGACAACTTGGAAGCTACGCACAGCAACAGGGGAGCCAGCTACTGTATATGGCGAGCTACCGATTGAAATAATTTTGGGCAGCACTAAAGTGAAACATCAGGCACTTGTAGCGGACATCGAAGACGATGCAATCATCGGAATGGACATCATGAATTCCAGAGGGTTTGAATTAGATTTCAAAGACGGCGTCCTACGTGTCAACGGAGAAGAGCTGGTGCTTCATGGGAGAAGTGAAGAGTTGATCCGTGTGTTGTTGGCTGAAGATGTAAGCGTACCTGAGAGGGCTGAAACCATTCTGGAGGCTCGCCTGGACGGGGGTGCGAGCAGTGGAGACGTGGTGATGTTCGAGCCCAAACTTCATGATGAGAAAATTGGACGAGGGATTGCACTAGGGAAGATCTTGTTGCGTGCTGACAAATTTGTGCCGGTAAGGGTCATGAATGTCAATTATTTTCCAGTGACCTTGAAGAAAGGAACAATATTGGGGCACTGCTCGTCAGTTTCCTGAGTGATCCGGAGTGTACGAGGTACGATTAGCCAACCCAACGACTTGCCCACAGAACTAGAAAAATTAGTTGCCATCTCTTCCAAAGACATAAAACCAGCTCAACAGCCCAAACTAAGAGATTTAGTCAAAAAGTACCAAGACATCTTCGATACGGGACAAGGCAACGGGTGGCGAACTCATGTGGTCCAGCACAAGATTGATACTGGGGTCCCCGACCGATCCGGCAATCAGCAAGAAGACTTCCTCTGCCAAGAAGGAAGAGGCTGACAAAATAGTCAGCGATATGGAAAAAGAAGGAGTTATCGAACCAACTGACAGTCCCTGGTCCTCTCCAGTCGTACTGGTGAAGAAAAAGGATGGATCGACACGCTTTTGTGTAGACTATCGCCAACTTAATAATGTCACGAAGAAGGACAGTTACCCTCTCCCGAGAATAGATGACACCCTAGACACGTTGGCTGGTTCCACGATTTTCTCGACCCTTGATCTGAAGAGTGGATACTGGCAAGTAGAACTGGCTCAGGAAGATCGAGAAAAGACTGCTTTACCATCGGCTCAGGATTGTGGCAGTTTACCGTTATGCCATTCGGGCTCTGTAATGCTCCCGCCACATTCGAAAGATTGATGGAGACAGTGCTGAAAGGACTCTCATGGAACACGTGTCTAGTGTATCTCGACGACATAATTGTGGTCGGCAGATCGTTCGAGGACTACGTGAAAAACTTGGAGGAAGTATTCCTGCGACTGAGGAACTCCGGATTGAAGCTGAGCCCTAAGAAATGCCATCTGTTCCAAAAAGAAGTACGATACCTCGGCCACGTTGTCTCTGGGGAAGGAGTGGCAGTGGATGACCAGAAGATCAAAGCTGTTAAGGATTTGCCCATCCCAAAAGACATTCACCAACTTCGAAGTTTCCTTGGTTTATGCACATACTATCGCCGATATGTGCTGGGATTCGCCAACATCGCTAAACCACTGACCAGGCTCACGGAGGGCCAAACAAAGTTCCAGTGGTCCGAAGAATGTCAAGACTCATTCAGGAAGCTGAAAGGAGCTTTGATCAACGCACCTGTACTGAGCTATCCCCTACCCAAAGGGAAATTCATTTTGGATACGGACGCCAGCAACGTGGGACTTGGAGCTGTCCTATCTCAGATCCAGGAGGGACAGGAGAAGGTCATTGGTTATTTCAGCAAGACGCTTAGCAAACCAGAGCGCAATTACTGTGTCACCAGGCGAGAGCTGTTAGCTGTTGTAAAGGGAGTGGAGCACTTCTACAAGTACGTGTATGGAAGAAGATTCCTGCTGAGAACTGACCATGCAGCTCTCAAATGGCTCTTACACTTCAAAAATCCTGAGGGTCAAGTAGCACGTTGGATCGAGAGACTCAAGAATTCGATTTCGAGATCGAACATCGAGCCGGAACTAGCCATAAGAATGCAGATGCCTTGTCGCGAAGACCATGTCCAGATGATTGCTCACATTGCCGACGAGCAGAAGAGAAAGAAGCAACACTTTGTAGAACCGCGGCAATGGATGACAACTGGAATGACAGCAAGATCCAGAAAGACCAAGAGAAAGACCCCGACCTTGGCTTAGTTGTCAGCTGGAAGAAGGGCAATCGAAGACCATCATGGCAGGAAGTCGCAGGTTACTCGCCGGCTGTTAAGTCCTATTGGGCACAATGGAACTCTCTTATTCTGGACAATGGGATCCTGAAACGTGTGTTGGAGGCCGATATTGGTAGGGAAGACAGACGCCAAATAATTGTTCCCAGGAACAGAAGAGAGGAAGTGCTGCGGGAAATCCATGATGGAGTCGCTGGAGGACATCTGGGAGTGACGAAGACCCTGCAGAAAGTGAGGCAACGGTTTCACTGGACCAATTGTCGAGCTGACGTCCAGGACTGGTGCAGAAAATGCGCTGTATGCGCTGCTAGCAATGGACCTCGAATACGACCCAAGGCCCCGATGCGTCATTACAACGTAGGCAGCCCGTTCGAGAGAATCGCCATTGACATCGCCGGCCCGTTTCCCGTATCCGACCACGGGAATAAATACATCCTTGTGGCAATGGACTACTTCAGTAAGTGGGCGGAAGCCTATGCCCTGCCCAACCAGGAAGCCATCACCGTCGCCGACGTCTTGGTGAAAGAGTGGATATGTCGATTCGGTATTCCAATGGAGCTGCACTCGGATCAAGGCAGAAATTTCGAATCCAACCTGTTCCAAGAAATATGTCTCCTGCTGAACATCCGCAAGACAAGAACCACGGCCCTACATCCGCAGTCCGATGGAATGGTGGAACGGATGAACAGGACGATCAACCGCCACTTGTCCAAGGTTGTCTCTGACCATCAAAGAGACTGGGACCAGTATCTTCATTTGTTCCTGATGGCCTATCGATCCGCAGTACACGAATCAACCGGTCAAACTCCTGCTAGTATTATAATGGGCCGAGAACTGCGACTGCCTTGTGACCTGAAGTTTGGGATACCGCCAGGACAAGACACTGCGGGAGAGGACTACGTCAGCAAACTTCGGCAGAGAATGGACGACATCCACGAACGAGTCCGGTTGAACATCCAGAGTGCCAGCGATAAAATGAAGAAGACCTATGACATCAAGGCCGACGCTGGAGGGTTTAAGGTTGATGACCAGGTTTGGCTGTACAACCCCAAACGTCGTCGTGGACTATCACCAAAGTTGCGGAACTCTGGGAAGGCCCGTATAAAATCGTGAAAAGGATAAACGACCTTGTGTACCGAATCCATAAGCCACCCGAGGGAAACCAAGGGTCGTCCATTTCAAAAGGTTGGCCTTACGCTGGAAACCATGACCAAGTTCGCACCCTCAAGCCACCGGAGGATGATATGACGTTCGAGAAGTTTATGTCCTTGTATTCAAACGGGCAGAAAGTTCTACATGGGGTTACTAGAGGAGTCACGAGACCTTTCGAGGTGCCTGCTGACTACGCACTAGCGCACTGTGTGGCAGAAGATCTTCGAATGTCCAGGGGCATCGCCGTAGTGTTCTCCAAGAAATTTGGTCAACTCCAAACACTGCGGGAGCAGAATCCAGAAGTTGGTGGGGTGCTACAGTTGAAGAAAGGCCAGAGAAACATCTACTACCTAGTTACCAAATGGCATTCCCAAGATAAACCGTCCTATGAAGATGTCTGGAAGAGTCTCACCAAACTAAGAGATACTATGGTGGACCAGAATCTGGTGGATCTAGCAATTCCAAAATTGTCCTGTGGTATTGATGGGTTGGACTGGAGAGTCATAAGAAGTATGCTGGAGGCGATATTCAGATCCAGCGGCGTCAAGATTTTGGTTTGCTGTAACCCTCTTCCACGACCGATCATGAAGACCGTGGAGTGTTACTTCCATCGAACTTCACGGTGCAGATATGGAGTCATGCAGATATCGTCACCTCCAAGGATGAAATTTCGAGACGAAATGTCTTTAAGAAGGGGCAATGTAACGAACCTAGGCCGGACCTGTCGCCTCGCGCGTTGCCGTCGACAGCGATGAGGTCATCCCCGGAGATGTTCGAGAACAGTCCAGTCGCTCTGCCGCGGAGAGCAACGGTCGATATTGGAAACGATTGGAACATGCTGGTCGCCAACTGCCGGAATTCGAAAGATCGGGAATTCTGTGACGGAGATAAATAGGTAGCCCTCAAGATGGCACGGACAGTCTGAACGAGCCCATACGATCGAGCTATACAGTGGCGTAATATAAATTGAGTTGTAGATTTAAGTGTGAAATAAATTATTAAAACCAAGTTAAGTTTATTTACGTTACAATAGGTAGTGCTGAGAAAAAAAAAACATAGATACGATTGAGAAAAATGCTATTAATGACGAGAAACTAATTGTTTCCAGAAGGATCGGAGCACATCTAAAAAAGCGAGCAGTAGGTTATAGTGTGTGTCAAAACTGCAAGGGTTTTTTCACAAAAAATTACTCGCGACATCACGCTCAAAGATGTTTTTCTCACACTGGAAAAAAACATCGTACCTTTTTGGTCATGGGACGCAAAATAGTTGGTCAATACACCCTGAAGCATCGAATACGTCACGTAAGGATATATTTCCGTCCTCAGGGAAGATGATGTCATCCGAAGCGTAAGATATGACCGACTTATTTGGAAACGAAATGTGTTGCATATATCGATTGCAGCACCAACATGATATGATCAGGGCGAATCTTCGTGTCCTATGGAGATACTTGATTGCATTGAAGTAAATAAATCAGTGGATCACAGAGTTCTCTGACATATATGACCCACAATAATACGATGAAGCCATATCGGCCATTCATGTTGTTAGAGGATTCGAGGAATCCACCAATACGAATGAATCTCCATCTATCGCCTAAATCTGGGATTCTTACACCAAAAAATCGAAAAAATATAATTGGATGATTGTATCAAACAGAAGCTCGTAGAAAAAAAACAGAATGCTGAGGATTTTCTCAAATAACTTGTCGAGAATATTGAGTCAGTGTTAATAAAACCATCGTAATAACGAAAACCAAAAAATTTTAGACGAAAGAAGATTGACATGCCATCCAAAGAGGACATTCAAACATTGAGTAAGTATTTGAAAAATAAAAGATTACCGGTATTGACAGACATCAAAGCGATATTCTCAGAGGAAGCTGAGATGACCCTAGCAAAAACAACGTTAACATCTGTGCATTTATGTAATCGGCGGAGAGAGGGAAAATCAAAAGGATTTTCATTGAAGATTTCGAAACATATAGCAAAATAGATGAAGATTTGCTGAAAACTTAATAATCCTCCTCAAAAAAATTGGCAGAGAATTATGTTCGGTTTTCAATACGAGGTGAGCTGAATCGAAAGGTTTTAGTTATATCATCACGAGATATGGTGGAATGTATTGGAACTCTCCTGAATTTCAGAGGAAAAATGAGAGTTCATTCTGAAAATGGGTATGTTTTTGGAATACCTGGTTCTAAAAATCAGAGACATAAATATCTTCGTGCATGAAAATTCGCATTGGAGTGTGGTGCCCCATTCCCATCCACACTCAGATGTTTCAAATTGGGAAATCATATTGCCACAAATTGCATCAATCTAAATCTATCAGAATCCGAAGTTAAGGATGTGATTAACTTCATGGGACATAGTGACAAAATCGACAAAGAACATTATCGCTAACTTATCGTCAGTAAAGAGATTCTGGGGATCTCCCGTGTTCTTGAATTGGCACTAGAGGGGATGATACAGATTCCGAATTCGAAGGAGAAGTTAATGAAGGAACCACAAATCATATTTTTTCTTCAGATCATGAGCAACCATCTACCTCTCTCAGAGTTCTTTTTCTGAATCAGCGGAAGAAAACACAGCGGTGGAGAATACTTCGGAAAAAAACACATCAAAAACAAAAACGAAAGAACAAGTGAGTTTTGAATATAGATATTATTGCATAATATTTGCTATGAAAAATATGAAAATATTCTTAAGTTGAAAAATGAAAACTTGTTCCTAACGAGTTCGATTTATTATTATTTTTCACTCCTTCATTTCAGCGTGGAATTCATAATCCTTGTCCACAAAAATCCTCCGATATGAGTTCTTCAAAGAACCAGACTATTATTAACAAAGCTTAATTCTTGGATTTTGTTATGGAATTAATAATATCCGATCGAAAAAAAACTAGATACAGATTTTAAAATGTATAAAACCATTACTCCAGGGTGATAAAAGTGACACTTTCACTCCGTCGGCACCAAGAAACATCCGTTACGGTTTTATTTGACGTGATAGCAAACTTCAACTCTATCTTATAAACTAAAGTCATAAAAGTCATTGTTTTGTATTATCTTACAAAAAATCACTATTTTTCCATCACTATGGACGTTGAACTACATCTGATAGAATTTGTAAACTTGAAAAAACCAGTAAACATTTGCATTTTTATTCATATAATTGATTTTTATTCATTTGGCACATGACTGCATTTATTACAACAATAATACATAATCGACTGCTGATTGGAAAAACTTCAGATAACTGATATAAACAAAGATACTGAATGTTTATTGTTCATTTCATCTATTATTCTTATTTTCGTTGGATTTTAATGCCTTCTTTTAGCTTCTCCGTTTGGCCCTATGAAGAAGAAAAAGCGATGTAATGAGTAAGATGTGAGTGTTGCAATAATGCTCTTTGGCAATAGAAAATGAGAAGGATCCAACACTTCTGCAAATCCGGGAATTGAAAATATCACACCCCTGCTTGAAAAATCGAAATAATAATAATAATAATATTTATTTCACTTGTTAAAGAGTATGAAAGCATTACAAGAAACATTTACAAGTAACAAGGAAGACGTCTGTGTATAAATAAAAAAATGATATAAAACAACAAAACATGACAGATACTAATCAGGACATATGAAAGTAATTAACAATTATTTATCGAGAGAAGTTATTGAAACTTGTCAACGGTGTAGCAATTTCTTTCTATAAGACATTTTTTTAATTGTCTTTTGAATATGGATATATTCATTGAGTCCTTAATAGAAACATCTAGCTTCATATATAGTTTGGGTCCGAGGTAGAGGTGATTCTTCTGATAGAGAGAGGTACGGTGGAGGTTTGGTATCAGCAAACTTCTAGCTCTAGTTGCATATGGATGGTCTTGTTGGTTTGCCATAAATTTTTCTCTATTCTCATAAACGTAAAGACACATCTCATATATATATATATATATATATATATATATATATACAGACCAGCAACTGTGAGAATTTCCAGCTCTCTGAATGAGTTTCTGCATGTCTGTCGCCATCCTAAATTAGCAATTATTCTGACCGCGCGCTTTTGCAAAATGAATACTCTTTCAGCGGACGAGCTCATTTCCCAATTCAAGATTTCATAGCGCAAGTGACAGCCAATAGTTGCATAATACAGATTCAGCAGAACCTCTATTCCACAATGATTCGACATAAATCTCAGTGCATAACAGTTCTTTCCGTAGTTTATCACATAATGAATCTATATGAGGACTCCAAGTGAGCTCATTTTCTGGGTTGTATGTCACCTCTAGTTGGCTATCTTCATATATTTTGAGAGTTTCAGTGGTATTATGCATTGAGAATTTTACTGATGCTGTTCAGCTGATATTCAGTGCTAGATGATTCATATCAGCCCATCCATTATTCTCTCGTATATGGTTTCTGTTGTTTCTGCAAGTGCTAATGTATTATGATCAGTGACAAGAACATTTGTATCGTCTGCATATGCAACTATATGTACCTTCTAAAGACTATGTAGATATTGTATCAAGTCGTTCGCATAAATAAGGAAAAGCAGTGGTCCGAGTATGGATCCCTGTGGAACTCTTTGTGACCTGTTCTCTAGATAGGACCTCATCCAATCTTGGGCAACTCCACGGACCCCATAGCGATGCATTCTCTGGATCAGTAAATAGTGATCAACGCAGTCAAATGCCCTAGAAAAATCGATAAACAAACCACAAACTTGTAGTTTTTTATCCAACGCTGTTACTACGTGCTCAAAGAAACCATACAAAGCTGTTTCCGTGCTTTTATTTTGCATGAAACCATGTTGGTTTCACGAAAGAAGTTTATTTTCAAGATAAAATGCTAGTAAGTGATTTTTAATATTCATTTCATACAACTTGGATATACTAGAGAGAAGACTTACTCCTCTATAGTTCTCATAGCTATTTGAGTCTCCTTCTTTGAAGATGGGGTAACGATTGCAAATTTTAATTTTTCAGGGAACACTCTTCGTTCCATGGAAAGATTTATCAGATAGGTCAGGGGGTGGACTAATTCTTCCATGCATGTTTTCAGAAGATTCTTTGAGACCTGATCATATCCGCTGGCATTAGAATTTTTTAATTTAAATATTAATTCAAAAAACTCATATTCCTTGATTAGATGGGGAAAGATTGAGTTTGGGAGTTTGCGACTATATTTTCCATAAAATTGAGATCATATTCTCTTTGTTCTTCAGCTTTCGTGAAATGTGCATTAAAATTGTAAGCCATGTCAACACATGACACCTTGTGTTCTCCATCAAAAATGGGAATATCTTTGGGTTTATAGTTTTTTTCCTGGATATTATTTATAGTTTGCCAAATGGTTTTTGATTTATTGTGAGAACTATTGCATCTTTGATCATTCTGCTTTAGTTTCTCCCTGTATGTTACTTGGCGACAGATGTCCTTGAAATTTTTGTTTACTCTTGCGCATTCTGAGTATAGAGAATCCATATTCTTGAGGTTATTGAGTTCTGGGGTAAGGGGGTTAGAGTTGACTTTCTTTGTTTGTTTTGTCTGTTTAAGTGGAAAAGATACATCAATTTAATATTGAAGGATTCCGTTAAATCTATTATATGCTTCATTTGGACATGTTTCTTTGTACACATTCTGCCAGTTCTCATTTCCCAGTAATATTTTGAAATCGAGATTTTTCTCGAGAAGCTTGAATAGTAAAAATTGGCAAAGGGGAGTTTTTGGTGGTATTTTTCATGGAAAATTCAATTATTTGTCCATAGTGATCAGATAAATGAAAATCATTGATCTTCACCTTGTAATCTGCCATTTTGGTTATAAGAAAATTAACAATGCAAGTGCTCGAGGAGGCTGTACTCGGGTTGGTTTATATATTTTACACATAATGTTGTACGCGGATAATAAATCCTCTAGCTGGTTCACATTTGCGCCACCTTTTAGAAATTTTATAATAGAATCCCCTCCTATAATTACTTTCTCATTATCCTTGCAAGTGTCAATAACCCTTCAAGTAGGTCTACGAACAGCTTGAAATCTCCCATTGGTGGTCCATACATACAGACAAAGGTTGTTATATTTTGTTGTGATTCAATGCCGCAGCATTCAAGTACACCCTCAAGACATACGTTTTTTAGGTTTAAGGTAGCAAATTCCAAACTAGTTGCATCATTTCAAAAAATTGCTACACCGCCGTTTTTTGGTTTCACTTCTACAGAAACCAGTTCATAAACTGAAATTTTTTAGATTCGTTACAACCAGCTGCTCACTATTCTGCTAGTGTTCAGAAAAAAAAAAGTAAGTCACAAAGTGATTCACATTCTGTTATCACATCTAACTGAACAATCTTGTTGCCCAGATACTGAATGTTTCGATGGCAGACTACAAATTTATTATTTCTAGTATATACATGTTGTTCAGTACTTTTTGGGTTGATACAGAACTTGTCACAATTAGGTTTATTTAGTTTATCAGAGATATCTGGGAAAGTCGTGGGTATAAAAAATTGCTATTGTTCTTACTAATTTCTGTTTCATTACTAGAAGGTACACCAGAAAGGGTTGCAGTGTTGTTCATCACGCTATCAGAAGAGATTCTTGGTTCGTTTGAGTTTTGATTGGGTACTTTATTCTGGTTGTTCGGGCTGAGTACTGTTTGGTGCTGATTAGTTGATTTTGTAAGGTCTTGTGAACCACTAACTTTTTCATCCAATTTGGTGAATTGATTAATTATATATTTAATAAGCGATTTACTTAGAAAGTATATTCCGGTTTTGTTCAGAACATTACTATTTCTGCAAAACTTTGTCAATTTCAAGTGAATTTTCAAACAATTTTATCGTCGATCTGTAGTCATGTAGTTTTTTGGCCAGGTATAAATTCTTTTCATAAGTTGATTTATTACTATTTTGTTTCTAATGGACGTA
Source organism: Gonioctena quinquepunctata (assembly GCA_018342105.1). Lineage (NCBI taxonomy): Eukaryota > Metazoa > Arthropoda > Insecta > Coleoptera > Chrysomelidae > Gonioctena > Gonioctena quinquepunctata. The sequence continues at coordinate 4,510 of JAFIRS010005991.1, read as the reverse complement.
TGGTTGAGTAATCATGATGATATTTGTATTTTTTGCGATATCAACAAATATTTTCAGCTTTTCATTATTTGTTTCCTTTACCCAGATAATTAATATGTCGTTTTCTGTGAAGTTTTTTGTATTTGCTATTGCAGTTTCAAGAATGTCATCTATTCCTGCATTGGTTTCTAGAAATGATTCTACAGAGAAGTGTTCTTGGTTCTTGAGTCTCAAAGCTGAATTTTTTCCATGGTAATTTGAGACAAACGTTATTTTATTTTTTATTTCAGTATCATTATTATGTACTGTCACATAATTTTTATTTTCACGCCTTTCCATTGGTGTATAATATAATTTTTTCTTTTCTTTGTCAACAATACTTGTTTGCATTTCCATAGAAACATCTCCGCCACTGGCTTGTTCCCTGGTCTGTGCAATTGTAATTGTGGATTCATGACTCACTTGAAGGTTTGTATGAGTACCAGTAGTTTTTGTTTGCTTTACTTTTTCATGTACCTTTTTTGTAGTTCCTCAATTTTATCTTCCATTTCACTGATTGTTTTTTGATAGGATTCCAATAGTGTATTCATTTCAGATTCGATTTCTACTGCTTGTTGAATGTAAAATTCTTTTTCTTTCTTCAGCTTTTCAATATGCCTGTTTTTCATTCCACCTCCATCTTCCAGGTCACTAATTGTTTTTTCTAATATACTCGCCTGTTCTTCTAGTTCGTTGAACTTGTCTTTATTACAACAGATGATTTTGTTATCTTTCACCAAAGTTACCTATTTCTTAAAATGAGTTAGTAGGCAGCTCTTATGAGATACACTTGAACATCGGATGCACACATAATGAATAAATTGTTTGGTTTTACAGCACTTATAATTTATATTTAGGGAGCACTGTGACAATGTTGTGCCAGCCATGATGGATGTCTGTGTTATGAAAACTTGGATTCCGAATAAAATCAAAGTCAAAAATAAAGAAAAGCTTTGAGCTGTTTTATTATGTCAGTTTATTCAGCCGGTTCTATTACACTTCATTAAAAGTTTTGTTCATTTTATCGTTCTAATCGAAATAATTCAGTTATATACCAATTTCTTCATGACATTATAGTCAGAAATTATTATTACATTTGTTATTATTTTGTATATTATATTTTATCGCTTTCAATATTCTGAATATCATTTTGCTTTCTCTGTTCTCACAGAGTATATTGTTAATTTATTATGATGTATTAATAAAAAAGTTTTGTTCGTTTTATTGAAGTAGATTTTCAGTACCAATGCAATGGGATTAATAAAAATGAGGATTTGCTTTTATAATAATTCATAAGCAAATCCTTGAATCAATATAAGAAAAATTTCAGATAATTTCAACTGAAATCTGCTAATGATGATGATAGGTAGAGATTTTGCCAGTTGCGCATTGAAAAAACATAGTGTGAGAATCATGATTGTAATTCAGAAATGAAATAACTAATAAAAAACCTTCTAGAAGACATGCTTTCATGTGAGCCGTGTACTAAAACTCATAAAATGAGTTTAAGTCGTAACGAAGTTACTAGTGTTCTATTTATTTACAACAGTTTATCATTCATTCCAAAAATCTCCCAAGCTCCGTGTGTAAATAAAGGAATAAAAGCCCTATCTCCGTTAATAACTATCGGAAAAATATCGTTCTTGTACGATATAAATTCGCGGAGCATGAATTACACAACACGTGATGAATCCCCCTCCCGAACCGATTATGTAAAACATATCGGAACGCATAGCGAAATGAATCGTACGTCACATGCCCCACTCTGGAGCTATCGTTTGAATTGAACGCAAAACTCGAGAAACAAAGACTTTGCGGACATCAATATTCATTCAAGTACGAGCCAACAGTCCGATCGTCACGCAGGGAAATAGCCCAGCCGTTGACGTCACGAAGGAGAGGAGACCAATATTGTGGACATTAGATCAATGGCGCTAGAAAGCAGACAGTCGTTCCGGAGCACCGAAACCAGCCAGCACGCCAGGGAGAGGAGCAGAGTTAGGCCCCGAGAGACCACGAGAACACACGAAGTTGGACTTGGTAATTATTCGCAGGAAGATATAAGGTATAAGGTATTGATGAATGTTGATGTCGCTCGCGATCGGTCCGCGCATTGATTTAACCTAACTAGTAGACGAGGGAAAGTTCGCCGAAGTGTATTTCCGAACACAAACATTTGAGGAGTACCGGTCCAGAAGCAAGAGTAACCATCATACGAGCAATATCAGGTATTAGCCGTGGTCGTGAAATCCAGAATCGGTGAGAATAACAATCCTATGAGTGAGCAGTAATGACAGGTTTCGTAGGCGAGGACCTTTGCCTAGATATGTCCGAGTAAGGAAAACCCGCGATAAGAGGTTGTAGTTAGCCGAGGGAGGAAAAGTTGTCAGTTGGGTTGCAGCACTATTAGGGCCTCGCCACACTAACTATGGTATTCATTTTCAAAATTACCAAAAACTTATTACCAAAATACTTCGATTCCTTCATCACTTATAATAATCAAATCCATGAGCACAATACAAGGACAACTGATCAATTTCACATATCTAGAACAAGAACAAAAAATTCAATGAACTCGCTATTTTTCAAGGGATTGGACGATTTCAATCAACTTCCCAAACCAATGAAGAACTCAGCCACGTTACATTCTTTTAAAACCAGCTAAAAGCCATGTTATGTCACTCAACTCATGAATCAACATATTGTAGTTTTATTTCGATGCAGATTTGATATTCAATGTCTTTAAGATATACTTTTTTTCTCTAGAGATATATTTGTTTTTAGATATACAGTTTTTAGATATACATTTTATATGAGATATTTTCTTTTAACTTCTTTTAACTGCCTGTAATGTGTTTTAATGTGTTCAAATGTCTCAAGATGTGGTCAAAAATGTGTTCAACTGTGATGTCATGTCATGTAATCAACTGTACTTTGTGTATTTATTTTATTTTTATTTTTTAATGTTGTTTTTTAATTCAAATTAGTATAATCTGAACAACCATTGTATTTATATTAGGAATTCCTATTTCAATAAAGATTTCAATTTCAACAGTCGCGCAGGTTAGGGACCGCAGAGTCGCGACAGGAGTCTGTAGTTAGTCGGAAAGGGGAAACACTGTCAGTTGGGTTGCAAGGCACTACTAGGCCCTTGCCACACTAACAGCCACGTAGAATAGGCATTAGGAAGATCGTCGATAGGGAATTAACCGTATTCAGGGAATCATGAGCCAAAACAGCCCAGTCAACCGCCGCCCGATCGAAGGGAATCGAGAATGTTGGCGATGCGGGCAAATAGGGCATTTCAGGAGCCAATGCCAATCAGTTCCGAGGATTTTCTGCTTCCGATGCAAGCGAGACGGAGTAATATCTCGTGATTGCCCATGTTCACGGCCGGAAAAGCATTAGGGCGCTGCCACGACTTGAGGCACGTGCAGTCATGCCTTCATGACGCCTCACTCACCGCCAACATCGCTACCGCCGACCACCAACCGCATCTTTCCGTCAAGACTCCCGGTGGCACCGCTGAAGCGCTGATTGACACGGGTGCAGTAATCTCCTATGTCGGCGACCGGATAGCCAGGCAGTGGAATCTGCTAGGAATACCGAAAACTCCAACTCTGATGTTATATATTATTAGAGAATAAGCATTTCCCATATAATGATGAATTGATGTACACTGAGTTGAATAACCCCAACAAATCGACCTGAGTATTGATTATTGTAACGTGTAAGCAATATGAACATTCATGATTATACATCAAAACCGAACGTATGTGATTTATTCAGATAAACTAATTTAAGTAATACCAAGTTTATCACATGGCGATCCTGCCTTGGAACAAAATGGAAATGGAACTTTTATCGAAGTGAATTATTTACACAAAAATGGGATAACGAAATCGAGAGCCAAATTATCATCAACCGAACTGGAAAAACGAATGCAGAGAAGACAAATCAATATTTAAGACGTTAGTCATTGGATATTGGAAAGGAAGATGCGGATTGGAAGCAAATAGTTGAGAAATAGCCTGAAATATATGTTATACCCCGATTAGAGCCTATCAAACAATGGAATCCGCTTACTGTAGGAAGTTATGTCTAACCCAAATGAATTCAAGTATCTCTAGGAGTTCCGCCCGACTGGCCAATGGAGGAACCGTTACCGTCCTCACAACGTTTCACGTGGAGATCCGATTTGAAGAACACCGTTTCGAAAAATCTTTCAGACACCTGAGTGGCCTGTCATCCGATATGGTCCTAGGGATGGACATATTGAGGAAAAGGCAGTTTGGACTCGACCTAGGAAGTGGGCAAATCTTGGTAAAGAACCAACCCATTGCAATGGAAGCTCGGCCCGTTCCATGCTTTCCCATTGGGGTCACTGAGCCAAGACAGGCCCCGACACTTTCCAGAGAGGAAGAGGACCGCTCACAAGCCTTCCTTCATGACGAATTGCAACCATTCGAGGAAATTCATGAAGTAACGCCGC